>JAUTXX010007615.1:0-10020 GCA_032273605.1 Panulirus laevicauda
GGATGACTGAAGAGAGACTGACTGAGAAGATATAATTGTCAGAGGTGGAAGGATCAAGGAAGATGGGAGACCGAGGTGATGGATGGAGTGAGTGAAGAGACTGAGTTACCATGGCCTGAACCTACAGGGACGGTAAGAGTGCGTGCGTGGATAGAGCGATTTAGAGCCTTGTGGTATACAGGGGGCGTAGTGCATATGAAAAGGTAAAGGGAAACCAAGGAAAGGTTTTTGAAGCTTGGTTGTAGATCGGTGCATTTATACATGTGAGCAGATGAAGCCGTTATTAATCTGTTCCTGGCGCTACACTGCTACTCGGGAAACGGTGAACTAGTATAATGAAACTATGATTTCATATTCATGACTTCTCCGTTTTTAGTCATTGTTGGTACATGTGTAGCGCTTACATGTCCATTTATGTTGTTTGTAGGTGCATTTGTAGTGCTTGCGTGTGCATTTGTATCGTTGGTAGGTGCATTTGTAGTGCTTGTAGGGGACGTGAGTTCCTGCTATTGATTATAAAGCCGAAAGGTCATTGGTCAAGGTCGCAGATAGAATCAGGCGGCGTAGACTGCTGCTTGTGTCTGGTGTTCCCCACGATACGTTCCCTCCCGACTCATGATGCACTTGTCGTCACAACGGATTCATACCCTGCGTCGTGTGGCGTGAGGTTCCATACTGATCGTGAGGTAAATATTAGCTTTACCTGATTCATAGTTATGTATTCCTGGTGACCTGAAAACGCGAGAGAAACCATTCAACCACATCAACATCTTGACCCGTATTTTTTTTTAGATGTTCACTTCAAGGAGGCGGCTCCACACCGCTATGGTCAACTCCCCTACGTAGTAAAAACACTGACGCGTTCATAGTTGCGTCTAAATCTGTTCCATACTTTTGTTGTACGAGGATGTTGACCTGTCGTAGTCTGGGAGAAAATTCATCCCTGGCCCAACATCCGTAGGAGAGTTGGAGACATCGATAATCTCTTATACACATAAATAAATTTAGCAGTAAATTATGTAAATCAATGAAGATAGATGATGTCAAAAGTGCATTAACATTTTATTTCACGTTGCATGATAACCTTCGAACAGCTTGATTCTTCTAAAGCACAACAGTTGTGATCTATTATATCTTTCGAAAGATAACAAATATCTTAATTCCATTTCACATTGAAGCAATTCAGAGCAGTTCGACGCGTAAAATGCTAGATATATATCATCTGAATTCTTTTTAGAGATGGATTCGAATTTTTTTGTGTGATACGAATCCCATACGATTTATTTCCATCTGAACATATGATTCAGGTACTGATTTACCATCGGGAATTCAATGTATATTGAAGCATTATTTCAAATTGTTTTTATCTTCCATCTGTTTACGTTTCCCATATCCTCAGAGATCTTGAAGCTCACAACTGTTTCTCTGATCAACGAGATCCACTTGTGATATTCTTTCCTATCTTACTGAAGTCTGGTCATCATTCCTGAAAAAAATTTGGGGAATCCTATACAGTTGCCCTTGACAAAACCAAATCTTTTGACAGGTTGTGGCATAGGGGTGTCATCTCTAAGCTCCCCTCTTTTGGCTTTCCTCCCTCATCTTGCTCCTTCATATCTAGCTTCCTCTCTGGCTGATCTATCTCTGTGGTTATTGATGAATTATCCTCCGTCCTTCCTCCAACAGCATCGGTGTCCCTCAGGCGTCTGTGCTGTCCCTCACACTTTTTCTCCTTTTTATTGTGAATGTCATGTGTGTGTCATATGTAATGCCCCGAAAAATTTAGTGTTTCACCGAGTGAGAGTAATCGATTATTCAGTGCAACTAGGGGGTGCAGGTTAGATTCTTGTCTATCTAGGGTAAAAACAGTGATTCAAGACTTCTGTGGAGATTCAGACCTTCTGTTCTGGGTGAACCATTTTCTACTTGTGTAATTTTAGTGCTGCTGTTGTGATGATGTCAGGGTGTTGTGACGTAATTGTTAGGTCGTTTGCATATTAGAGGCCCTTAATATGGTAGTTTGGTGCAGGTAGGAGGAGGACATGTAGGAAGGAGGGAAATAATTCCACCAAAAGTGTTGCTTCTTTATTCATGACCAAATTATACCTTGACAATGACGCCCTGTTGCTGTCATATAAACATCAGTTTTTTTTTTGCCGTTGTAATACCAATATCAACCTTTTCTTGTATAAAGAATAAGCAGTGAAATAGATTTTGTGTACACTGTTGTAAAAGCCTGTCAACCTCTTTTCAGTGATTAGAAATATATCATTTGCTCAGATTTTGCATCGCGTCATAGAATATCAGTCCCGTTGTTTTTCTTTGTGCTTCTATGCGGTAATTGCCTCGTTCCCGAGGTTATGGCCAGCAGTTACATCACCCAGGTGATTTTAGATCTCATTAATGACACTTTTCCTGACTCTGGAATAAGAAAGTCCTTTGTTTCATCAAGATAGCGAGGCAAGAACTAATTAGATCTGGAGGGAACAGTAGGGCAATTTCAGGGTCGTGAGTCCATTAATGTCCTTTTCTACACGGGGACAAGTCTTCTTTGTTGTTATGTAATTACTCGTTTGCACAGTACGAGGAGGGAGTTCTGTCCTCGTGGGGCCCCATCTCTTGATTTTTTTTTCGAACGTTCAACTTTTTAAACTTTTATATACTGTCAACATTTTCAGTTTCATCGAGTAACTTTCTCCGTTCATCCACAACTTTTATACTTTGAAAGTAATTCATCAGATCCTGTGTAGCAAGTTTCTTGTTGAATTACTAGTTTTGATGTCTAGTTGCTTTGCATATTTCAAAGAACAGTTTGCTGTTGGCATTGTCAAACTAAAAACAAAAGTTGAAGCTTGTTAGTAAATTTCTCATCTTTCCATGATGGGGAAATTTATTGACTCTAACTTTACCCTGTCCCTTGGCTCTGACATTTCAGGAACCATCTTTGTTGTCCTCCTCTGGACCTTTTCTGGTGGTTCTTTATATTCTTTAAGCGAGATGATTGATATTGAAAAGCATGTTCTAAAGCTCAATGAACGTCTCTTTATCCACGTACTTAAATGTGATTTTCATATGTAATGTACTTGCAGGGGTTGCCTCTCTAACAATCCTCCCGACCTGGTGTTCTGGAAACTGGTGTTCCACCCACTGTACTTTGTATATACTTGTGTTGAACTTCTCCTCTGACATGCTTTCTCTGTCCCTTTTGCAACCAACGAAGGAGTCGTCCTTCTGCGTCATAAGCCTGCCCAAAAATCCAGCCTGTGCACCACCTCCTGTATGGTGAAGGTAGCTGGGAGCGGCAGTGACCCTGACCGAATTCTACTGCTGTGACCACGGGAGTCTGAGCTCCTCGTCCAGAGTAGACCTTTCCATGACTTTCTAACATCTCTGATCTCTGGAATCATATGAAGCTCCTCACCTGCATGTCTGGTTCCTCCCTTGTTCCAGCCCTTCCGGCCGCCATGATCGTCAATAAACCTCTACCCTATGTCGGATCTAGTGACCGCTGAGCGATCCCCATCTCACTAACCATTCGGTCGTACCGTGTGGGTGAAACCGCCCGTGTCGCCTGATTAAGGGATCATAAGGGCGACTGGCAATCGCTCCGATCAGATCTGAGTAACACCAACTGGGAGGTTACGCTGGAAGGGGACGTCAAGCTGCAGCCATCACCGACCAGGCCCGGGATTTTGAGGTTCTGGAGACACAAGCTGGCTGTTGTTGGTCACCAGCAAGACTGTTCCCTCCAAGACCTGATAAAGTGGACGACGTATCAGAATCAACATAAAAGAGTCGGTATAACGTAGAGCAGTGTTAGAACCTCTTCTTTGGGACTCCTGCTATAATGGTTGAATCTGTTCCAGAGACATATACCTGCGTGGGCGACTGCCACACTGGCTTCACCACCCACACCGGGGAAGATCGAACCCCTTTACTACATGCGATCAACCAGACGACTGGTGGAAACATCCGCCTAGGGTCAAACATGGCAGGTTTCCACAACTCCCGAAAACAGGAACAAAGAAGAAATCGTGAGTTACCGGGTTGTATGGATCGCCATCTGCGACAAGTCTGGCATCGGGAGGACCAGTTCTGGAGGAGGCAGATCATCTTGAAATACTGGATGTGAAATTTGGCCTCTAAATGACCGACTATGGTCGGTCAAGATGGAGCGAGATAAGAAGCTCTTAACATGATCGACTATTCACGTCAACACCCCTGAGTCGGGAGGGTAGTCCTCCCCTGGGCGGCTGCTGTCTACCTACAGGAGTACTTACCATGCGATACAGCTGGGGCATGAGGATGGTAAACCACAAATTTGAAGCTTTTTTATGAATCGTTTATTGTACTTTTAGTTATGTGAGGAGGGATGACCAGGCTGACTGACACCATCTGGTACCTCCTGATGCTGAGGTGCTGCTGACACCATGTCCTCCCTCCTGACGCTATGCTGTAGCTGACACCAGTTCTTGTAGCCATGTACGCACATTGCTGTCATATACTTCTTTTTATTTTTTACTTTTCCAGTAGTTGTGACGTGGACTAGTGAAATCATGACTTTTGTCTCAACGGTGCCATTAACAAACTGTATAAAAGTAAAATCCATTTGATTCATTAGGAACTGAATACATTTAAAAGGTTTGTCATGTGCGTTTTATTTTTATCCAGCCTGAACATATACGCTTTCCACGCTAACAGAAAGTTCTGTAGGAAAAAAATTGCTCTTAGCTTTATAACAGAGTTACAGTGAATTTATTATTTTTTTCCCAGCAGTACTGTTTCCCATTTTCTGTTATTTTTATCCTCTCGGTTGACGTGGTGCGTCTGGCAATGACAATACAGGGAATTAGAGTGTGAGTATCGAAGGGGAATCTATCACATGGACTGAACACTAGAGATCCATGGGAAGGACAGATAACAGGAGACCTGACGGGTCATAACTAGGCTGATACAAAGGGACAGCAACAGACCATTGGTTTTCTTCGAGGCTGTTTGTGATAGTGGAATATATCAGAGACTCACGGATCAGTGTGATACAAGTTAGCAGGTAAACAGATTATTCAAAGAGACAAAACCGTCAGTATGACCAAGGAGACGCAAATAATGTAAGTCGTGAACCAGAGGCCAAATATTGATCAATTGTTTTCTTCAGTTTGTCTGTCGCACACCTTCCAACCTTTCCTATTGGTAAGTCATTCTGTATGTTAACAATCATGTTGAAGAAAAAGTATTTCGCCTCATTCGAGGTGAAATGTTTGCCCACAGGTTTGTGTCCCTTACTTGAGTGAAAACAGACGAATCAAGTCTTCAGTAGCTTTTTAGATTATGGTTATCAAAGCCTCTGAGAATACTGAATACTTGTATTAGATCAACTCTTAACCTTCTCTTTGCTAAGCTAACCAGTCGTTTAGTCGGCTCTCGTGGGATTTGTCTCTCAGTACGAGAATCATTTCGGTAGTTCGATACTGTACTTTATCCATTCTGTTTGTGTCTGTTTTCAAGTTAGGTGACTAAAACTGACTCTCTCAGCGTATAATCTAAGATAAACTTCCGTTTAGATCAGTGACTACTAAGGCGGGAATCCCTTAGAAAACTCATTATGTTAACCAACCTCGAGGAAGCTCTCTTATTGACAACACTATTCAATCATCCCATTCCTTCAAGTCCTCAAGGACAAGGTCGGAATCTAGAGGACAGGGAGGTTCTCACTGATTGGATAATCCTGCAGCCTCCTCCAGCAGCAGACGTTCAATTAGTATCTGGAGAAGCAGTGTATCGGATCCAGGGAAGCACTACCCATGGGGACAGATTGCCCTACATACATATCTGCTGCTGCTGCTACAGAGGCGTTTGTGATTAGAAAACAAATTATTCACAAGAACCGGAACCAAATCAGGACACCAGCGAGGGTGTATAGTAAGCACCGTGATTACTGCACGGAACTCTACACTCATGTGCAACAGCGGGCGGCTTCAACGTCCACAGTCGAAGTTCTCCCGCCCGGATGGTCATGGTGGGTGCGGGGGGGCTCACGTTTCCCTTCCTCGGCAGTCTGGGGCTGGCTATCAACATCCCTACTTACGTTCCGGGCCGTCGCAACAGCTTTTCCAGTATTGTGAGTTTATTTTTCACCTCTGGAGCGTCGGCCAGGGGCTGTGCAGTTTGGTGGTCTGGAGTGGATAACCAACAAGCTGCTCTCCCAGCATTATGGTGTGTTTTTCTGTCTCTGATCCTCGGCACTGTTGTACAGTTCCTCCTCCAACTCCATACACTTGTAGGAGTAGCTGCTTACGGTAACTCGTCCTCGGAGTGCCTCTTCTGCACGCCAGTCATGGCACTTTGGTGGCGCTAACTGGGCTAACTTGGAAAGGCTCTTCTCAGGTTTTCTGTACGAGGATTGCTCTAGCGGTACTTCTGTCTGTGCTTAACGTAGGGCAGAGGCTGTTGCTGTGTGCTGCACGTGTGCTGTTTGCGGGGCGAAGCGTTCGTTTGTCGAAGGAAGTGTAATGGACTTCCATCTTCTACCTGTGGGCCTTTCTGGTCTTTCGCTGGGGCTATTTCTGGTATTCCCTCTGAGACCCAGTTTGTTCCCATCTCACCTCTCGTGAGCTCTTTGCGACATCCCATCTCCCCTGATACCTCTGTTGAATCCACCTCTTACCACCGTCAACGTGCTTGGAGCTCTTGTTTGCGCGGTTGCCCCGGCTATGTAAAGGATTGGATTGCCTTTGTACAGAGTACCGCTTTCACGTCTGGGCCATTCGAATAGTCAGCTTTTCCCGCCTGGTTTCAAGGCCTCCGGACCCCCCCCCCCCCCTCCTCCCTCCTCTCCCTGTGTTCCTCTGTTCCTCTGTTTGTGTTGCTTCGGCTTTTCTCTCGAAAGATAGGTGGTTGTTTGGCTTATTTTTGGTTGGACTAAGCAGTGTTTGGCGGACCGATGTGATATTCTTTCCATGCTCTGCTTACCTTTGAAACCCAATATTTTCTCTTGTCTTTCCTAACAGCTGTGACCTTCCCCTTTTTGGAATTTCATTTTCCACTTCCAGGCCTGTTGGATTTTTCTTTCCCGGGGTCCTTCTTTCCCTACTTCTTTCATGCTTCATTCCGAGCATGACCTCGGTCAACAAGTCTCGTCCGTGAAATAGAATTAAATAAGATTAAATCAATAGAATTAAATCAGTTTCCCTCCATGTTTTGGAACAAAATATAATCTTATACAGAGCCACGCCTACTCTAGACCTGAACACTGTGTTCCTGCCTACTGAGTCTGCGTCAGTCGTCCGTCCTTTTGACCATCTGATCAGTTCCAGTGGCTCTGCGTCAAGCAGGTGCTGACGGTGAGGATGTTAAGTACGGAAGACAGGGATGCGACAACTGTAGGAGACTTCTGGAAGGGTTGCAACGCGCACCGAGCCATCGCACACACACACACACACACACATCAACTCAGCGTGGGAGGCCATGGCTCACTTAACCCAGAGTGAAGCATTGCGGAAGCTCTGAGGCCAGATGTGGTGTCTGGGTGTGGCTGGCTTCAAGAATTTTCACCGAGACTGTGTCAGGCGAGGGATTCGGCACCATAAGTATCGTCTACAGCTCACAGAACACTGGGCTATTCAGTAGCTGGAAACATCCCAGCGAGGAAGAAGACTATCGAGTACAGTAGTGACGACAACTGACCCGCACAAGAAGCCGTGTTCAGAACAGTCTACAGCGACCTCCTCTGGTGCTTAATAAGGAACAGTCCATGACTTGATGGGATGGTGGAGTGTTACCTTGACACTAGGCTTCCCAACTTAGCCATGCACCCCATTAGTGGCCGGGAGGGACTGGATGCAGGGACCCACACAAGCAGCCTGCAGCAATCCAGGATCCCAAAATACACGAGGTAGGAGGAGTATTCTTCCCACCGTCCCAGTCACTAAGGGCACTTTGAAAGCAGACAAGAGGGCATGGAACTATTGGATGTTGTGTTTTTACTTGATCGTAATAAAGCGTTGAACTTTTACTACAGCCGACACTGTTTTGAAACATTGATGCCTGTTTACATGAGAGAAACAGACAACAGGAGGCTGATTGGCACACGAGTATTCGTGATGACTATTTGCGTGTTACGGGGAAAGAGTTTTACATTTGCATTGCCCCGTCTCTTGATTTTGTAAACATGTATCATGTCTTTACTCCTATATATGTATGCATACACATACACCCCAGCCTAAGCCATTTATCGACTAGCCTTAAGAGCAGGATGAACACCTGGGTTGGGTGTAGGTCGACTGTCACGTCCAGGATTCGAAGCCATGCGGGATCGACCCCTGGCTGGTCCATGCTGACTCATTGTGTGAGTATGTGGGTTGGGAGCTTGGAGGTCGTATGAGCCTTACTGATAAAACTAACAATTCGAAAGCTGACGACTGGCTAAAGAGCCTAACCTTGTGAAAGTTAAGGTAGTGCACTGTATATAAACATTATTAGTATGACACTGTATCTCGAAAATCACTTATTTTCACCCTCACATACGTCCTTCTAACGAAGAGCCATGATGATTTCCCACCGTCAGAGGACACCACTAGCGATGTCTATGTTGGTGCGACACAAATCGTGCGTGACTACAAGAATTAACCGAGGAAAACGGATTGTGCTGCAAAATCCCCCTTGCCTGACATATCGCATCTCATTCCTCATGGTGATGAAGAATAAGTGTAGAGACAGAGAGACGTCAGCAGCCACCGGGGTCATGAGGAGGTCACAATGTGACACAGCACTCGGCACGACCCCCACCTGGCTTAACTGGAAGCCTCAGGGAACCAACCATGAGCAGGATTTGACCTGCCAGATATGATGTAATTAATGACCTCTTTGGTTATTGATCGTTGCTTGGTTCTCCTCGTGTGTTGGGGTTGTGAAGGGTTGTCTGTGCTTGCTATGTTGGTGTGTATACTGCAAACATTTACGTTTTAGTTTCGCGTTATATATTTTGTTTTGAGTGTTATCTAAAGATGATATTTTGATATATTTACATGTGGATTTATGTACTTATGTAAAGACTATAAATGCCGAGAGATTCTAGCAGATGACCATCACGATACAAAATGACCCACATACATTCATATAGTACAGACAGTAAAGTCAACAATTGTGGAATATGATCTTACTGTTAATATCTGCAGAAAACGAGCATTTTTCGTTTACATTTTAACAAACAGCTGATAAAATGAATTTACAAACTATCTAAACAAAATCACTTTGTTCTATTTCGTCTGTCAAATACTGGAAACCGATTTGACATTAGTTTCACAAAACTGACGGACAGAAACGTTCGTATCAAAATATATTTTTGAAAGGCTTAGTCGATATGTCAGACTGATGTTGTAGTGTAAATGGACGTACATCAATATGTCTCTTAAACTATCATCAATCAATTGCTTAGCTGGTTTTATGTTTAGACAAGTTTAGTTTTAGGAATTAGGTTAAGATTTTGCTTTATGTTTAGCTTTATGTTTAGCTGTGTTTGTAGTTTTATGTTTAGCTGTGTTTAGTTTTGTTTAGCTGTTGTTTTGTTTTGTGGTAAATTTTGCTTTCATTTTATGCTTAGTTGTGGGTTTAGTTTTTTGTTTAACATTTCGTTTATGACATTTAAGTTCTCCTTTGTTTCCAGGTTATTATTGTACCTGCGGCACTGTGCCCAAGACAGTATGGCATGCTACACTGGGCACTGTGCCCTCAGGTGTGGCATTGTGTCTGGAGGAATATAGCTTTCAGATTTTACGTTCATACCCTCGTAAATCTTTTTCGTTATGTTTCGTTTTAGGTGTTCTTTAAAGTTCGTGTATTTCTTGACATTCTAATTTTGCGTTTAGAAATGTATTTCTATTCTTAGCGTTTGATTTTTGATTTTGTATTTATTTTTTGGCTTGTGTTTACGTTTCCAATCTTATATTAGCTGTTTTATTTACGTTTGTGTATTGTGTTTAGTGACTTATTCGGATTTTTTTTTTGTATAATGTTTTACCTGTG
>JAUTXX010007626.1:0-19188 GCA_032273605.1 Panulirus laevicauda
CACCCACAGACATATACATACATACACATGTACACAATTCATACTGTCTGCCTCCATTCATCCCCATCGCCACCTTGCCACACATGGAAAAACAACCCCCACCCCCCTCATGTGTGCGAGGTAGAGCTAGGAAAGACAAACAAAGGGCCCGTTTGTTCACAGTCTCTAGCTGTCACCGCAGCTTGAAATACCGCTGCTCCCACATGACTCCGTGACCGGGCAATCATCCACCCAGTACGTGGCTGGTTAGACACGGGGCTGATGTGGTTGCAGCCTCAGACCCACCATGATACGTAAGCCCAGAGAGGTATATATTTTAACATACAAATTTGCCATGACATTTGTTATGCAAAAATACTAAGAATATGGCCGTATATGTAAGCCCAACAGCCAACATAGGCGCACGAAACATAGCTTTTCCACTGCTGCCTAATTTTTTCTGCTGCAGTGTAGGACGGTCGTTTTCTGTACTTAAGAGTGAAAAATCAACTAGATTAAAAATGGGCCATAACCGACTGTGTGTCCATCGACTTTTGTACACTGAGCAAGACTTGGGTGTTAATGAAACGAAAGACGTCACTGACAATCTGCGAATAAATAAGTTTGGCAGTGTTGTAACGTATTTACAGAACATACCTAAACAAAACTACTTATGATATGTACTATGTTATGTTTGCATGTGTGTGTTGCGAATCTAGTATCACAGTTTTATCTGAACCACTGTATATGCTTAACTGTAACTTGATACTGAATACATGATATCTTTCTTGACTGTAACTGCCTGTTTTCATAATTGGAGGTAGAATCATATTCATGATGTAATGAATATGAACAAATGTAAACAGAGGCTGTAAGGTAGATGTGTGTTGTATAAATTGCGATGAATTGCTTCATCTCAAATAAATTTAGTTCATGCTGCACATTAGCTTTCTCGGTTTCTAACGCATCTAAAGTGCCTGTAAATTCATTTTGTATTAAGACAATGCAAGTCAGTGTTTCATCAATGAAGAATGGATTGCAGCACTCGTGAAGAGCACAGACCATCTGCTTTTTTATGTTTTAGTGAACGCCACTCGACAGTAAAACCCCTACTTTAGTTAATGACAAATCTATATAATCAGAAAATTTTTCGTGTTCAGTGATCACTCGTCCTTTAAGAATATCTCCAACTCACGTTTTCTACAATTTAGGAAGTTGCACACCTTTTTGCTTTCAAGAAATATAGATGGACCAGGTATTTTTTTCCTTATAAAAGGGATATTTTCTTCAGAATAAAAATAGTAGCATGTAGACCGTAGTTAGTTGGACATTAGACATCAGATTTCAGCATCACTAAAGCCGAGTAAGTCAAGCAGCATCCACCAACTCAAAAAAACTTAAAACCTTTTTAAGGCGTTGAAGATAATATTAGTCACACATTCTCACTGTGTATGTGGGTGATGGAATAGGAAGACATTACGATTGACAAGAGCATTAAAATGCTAGTTACTTACCTGTCTTGCCAGATTTCAAAGGTAACGTGATTTTACCCCTCAAATAAAGTGCGATCAGCGTAATCCGTTCAAATGTAGCTGGTGAAGAACACAAGCACCTACTATCAACCTGTTCAATACTGAATTATGGCGGGACTTTCATGCTTGTTATTGTTTACATTTTAGAGAATATTCGAAAACTACTGAATGGCTTCACATTCTATTCTAATTATCTATGATGAAATGAATCATTGCCTGATTATGGGCATTATTTACATATTCATTACAGTAAATGCCTGGCTAAAACGTTATGACTTTTATTAATTATGGAGGAAAAGACCCGACTCCCGATTGTAGTCAGTCCCAAAAAATCGAACAATGTCTCCTGGCTTACCAGTGACCATGTCTCTGGGTCGTATGTTTTTCGCAAAATGTTCTGTCTCAAGAGGCCTCTTCGTTGGATGTACCGAATTTCCAAGGTAATCATTTCATTTTCCTGTAACTGTTCACCTCCCACAATAAAATTCTAACCTTAACAAGCATAGACGGTTGAATTATTTAAGATGAAATTGACATCTCTCTCCACGGAATGAATACCAATTTAAAAGTTTAAGACGAGCATGTTCAGTTATGCATGGTTAGGGCTCATGGTTTTGTTTCCTATCTCTTCATAGGCAGTTGTATTACAAAAGAACTATTACTAAACCCGGAAATTTAATGTACCCTTAACATTTTCTACTGCATTCCCTACAGTGGTATGCCTTGGAAATGATTCCATCGAAATTTAAGAGAATTGCAATAGGGTCCATTAAATGCTTAGTCTGTTGATGAAAACAGTTTATATAGTAATGATGAAATAGCACATACTAGTATACAACAAATTGTATGGTTTCTGTTTCTCATCATTGAGATATACCGATAAAGTGAAAAAATCGTGAAAATACTTGGTTTGATTATATAGACAAATTTCTTTAGTGGACTGGGTGTATCTTACAATAATACAGATGAATTTTCCCCAACCATACCGCAATACTCTCGGATTTTGGTGGATCTTGTATAGGGAGACCCTCCCTAAATTGCCTGAATATTTATTCCTCCAAACTTGCTCTGAATATTATGGGGTTTCTTGGAGTGACAGCATAATATTTATGATATAGAAGAAAGGTTGGGGAATATGCTTTGAAGCATTGTACTTTTATTTTAAATTTTACTGTTAACATTAATAAGAATGAAGAGTAGAGGTTTTCAGAAGAGAAAATGATACAAGTGATAAGACAATTAGTGAAAGTGTGTGAAGTGCCAGGAGAGTTTGAGTGTAGAATAGCAAAAGGTGAGAACAAATGAAGTGGTTTAGGAATGGGAGGTATTTAGGGTAGCAGTACTGGCATGTGCCAATGAATGTGTGTGAGATGCGGGAGTTGGGAGATGGGCAGTTGAAGAAGGGTAGTGAGTGGTGAAATGATGAAGTAAAGTTGCTAGTGAAAAAGAAAAGGGAGGGAGTGCCTATGATTGGGAGATGTACAAAAGAAAGCAGCAGGAGTTAAAGAGGAAGAGGTTTGAGGGCTAAGAAAGAGGTCAAATAAGAGATGGGATGAGTGAGTATCAGCAGACTTCAGGGAAAATAAGAAAGTATTGGAAGGAGATTGATTGTGTGAGAAAAACAAGAGAACAAAGAGGAACATTGTTGAAGGGGGTGGAGCACATGGGAAACTGGTAACAGGCTGTGAGAACGTGAAGAGGAGATGGAGTAAGCTTGTTGAGAGATTGTTGAATGTATTTGATAGGGTGGCAGATGTAGGATGATTGGGTTGGGGAGATATGCAAAGTTAGAGAATCAAGGCATGTGATCTGGTGAAAAGAGGTGTTTAAAGCTTTTAGTAAGATAAAATGTTGTAAGGTAGCTGGAGTGGATGGTAATGTAATTGAATTTCTTGAGACTGGGGTGACTGTGTTGTTGACAGGTTAGTTAGAATTTTCACTTTATGCTGGCATCATGCTATGGTGAGGATTAGCAGAATGCATATATAAAGGCTATGAAGACTAAGATGATTGTTCAAATTATAGAGGTACAAGTCTGTTAAGTGTATATTGTAAGTTGTATGGGAGAGTGGTGATTGAGAGGGTGGTGCTAGCACAGAGCATCTGATTAGTGTGACGTAATGTGTGGTTTCGGGAATGATAGACAGTGTGTGGATCTGGTGTTTGTATTGAAGAATGTGTGAGAAATACTTAAAGAAACAGAATTTGTGTAAGTATCTATGGATCTTGAGAAAGCATATGATAGGGTTAATAGAGTTGCTTTGTGGAAGGACTTATGAATATATGGTGTGAGAGGAAAGCTATGAAAAACAGTGAGTAGGTTTTAACAAGAGTTAGGCATGTGTTTGAGCATAAAGGGGGATGAGTGGTTCCAGTTGAAGATGAGTCTGTGGCAGGGCTGTGTGATGTCACCTTGGCTATTTGATTAGTTTATGGATGGGGTAGCGAGGTAGGTAAATGTAAGGGTTTTGGAGAAAGGAGCAGGTTTACAATCTTTTAGGGTTGAGGGGGACCTGGGATGTGTCAGTTGTTTGCTGATGACTTGTTGCTGGTGGCAGATTTGAGTAAGAAACTGCCGGTTTGTGTCTGAGTTTAGGGGAGTGTGTAAAAGGAGGAAGTGGAGACTGAATGAGAAAGAAAGAAAGGTTATTATGTTTAGCAATGCAAAGCACCCCAAGTATGCATTATACACATTTACAGTCTACAAAAAAAAAGTATGGATTATTATCTTGTTTTGTAGATGATAGAACCTACATAAATCATAGGAGTACTGTCTTTAATGTATTCCAGTTTTTTCATTCAACTTACAGGTTGACATCATTGGCATACAAGAAGACAATTGCAGAAGAGCTTGGTCTACCAGAACCTCCAAAACGACCTTTAACCCCATATATTCGCTTTTTGATGGAACATCAAGTAGAGCTCAAGGGAAAATATCTTGACATGCCATACAAAGGCAAGTTCACTTTTATATTCCCTTTTAAAGACTTTTTGTGTATTCGTATACTTTAGACTGTACAGTGTCATCAAAGAATTTGCAAACTAGTTTTGGAGTCTCAGGAATTGTATATTATTGTTGGAAGGTTGCAAAAAATCAAAGTAAAGTTTTAAACTTCTATATGTGGTCTTTGTGGCTAAAGTTATGCTTTTATCAGACTTGTTGTTGGCTTATTTGACCATTCTGTTTGTATTGTATGATATGAATTAAACATTATTTTTTGAAGGATTACCACCAGGCATGTATTACTGCCATAGCTATGTCTTGTTGCAAGAGGCTGGAAATCCTCCCCTCCTGTATTTCTTTCCAAAAGTAGGAACTGAGGAAAGAGCCAAATGAAAATCTTTTTTTCTCTATGGCTCAGTCATCTATTGTGGATGCCACCTCACTTGCATGGGAATTAGTGTCAAGTATAAAAGAAAAGCTGTATCTTGTAATGGTGCATAATCTTCTTGATTTTCAGTGTTATCTCAGAAAGTGTATGGCTATTCTTAATCATATTTTTTAGAATTTTTCTCCTCTGAGGTCAGTTCCATGACCATAAGATATGCTTTTTAGGAATGTAAGGGTGAAGACCTTCCAGCCTTCATTATTTCTGATGAGGTGATGTGAGCTTTCCTTGTGCTTTACTAAGCACTAAATAGTGATTGTGGCAGCTCACTTGTTTTGGGGCCACCTTTGGCCAGTCAGCAGCTTTTTCATGCCATTGCCCAGTATCCCTTTTTGTCTTCTTATATTTGTTATTTAGTGAATTAAGGGAGTCATGTACTTATGTGTGCCTTAGTTAGTAGCTAAGGATACTTTATTTTTTAATGAACCATATATAAATCTGCATGTGTATTTTTTCATGAGTTCATATTATATGGGAGTGAATGAGATGTGAGGATTGTTTTGATAATCCAGGTGATTACATTTACACCCATATCATTTTCAAGCTTACACAGTGCTGCTGAGGGGCATTGATCATCTTAAGTGAGTCTAATGTCATATCATTCTTACTGAAAACGCTTTTGTTTTCTTTCAGAAATGAATAGGAAGATATTGCATCTTTGGCAGAACCTCTCTTTTGATGAAAAGAATCAATGGTCACTGGCATATGTTAAAGACAAAGCAGAATATGATGTCAAGTAAGTCTTGCATGCATTAGGTTACATCATTCATAAAGATGTTGCGTATGGCCTAGGTAGTTACGTGGATTTGAGGCACGAAAGCATGACCAATGTTCAGATACAGTTTTATGGAAATTAGTGAAAGGATGAATGAGTGTCATCAGATGTAGTAGGATTTTTGGAAGACACGTGTAGATATGGGCTCTTCAGGTCCTTTATTGCTTGCTGCAGCAGAGGGTTAGGAGGATGGCAGATTGGCATTATTTAGTGGTATAATCTTTTACCTCCACATTTATTCCTCTTCATAACTCTCATATTGCTGGCACAACCCTCCAATGAGTGAGAACTTATTTTCTTGAAAATTATCACCCCAGCAGTGAGCAGCTTCTATCTTTTCAAGGAAATGGATAAATTATTAACAACTATGTATTGGGATTAGTTGTTGTGTGTCTAATTTCCTCAGTGTGTCTACAGACACAGGACAGGGTGGCCTTTGTATAGTATAGATATAATAGTATATGAAGCAGCTGGGGAAAACCACAGAAATATAAATGGGGCCTGGCCTTGGATAGGCAGCTGTGGTTTTGGTGCAATACACAGGACACCTTGAAAATGGATGCATGTGAATGAGGCATCTTCTTTGTCTGTTCCCAGTGCTATGGTTTGAAATGCATAAGACACTATCCACTCATCTCCTTACTTACCAATTGCTGTATTTTCTCAAGATTCTGGTCATACATGCTCAGGGCATCAAGGCATGGCTCCTTAAATTGAACATACCATAACTTTCCCATATGTTTGCAACTGTCTGTTCTTTCTGAGAAGCTATCAATAGTTTAATTTTGCTTTTCATGGAGTAAAGATGTATAGGTGTTGATCAAGTGACCCAGTGCATATGAATTAATTGTGAAGACTGTTGTTGTATTATTATCATTATTGATAATATAATTATATATTCATTATTATTATTGTAATGCAACTAGGGTACCACTTTTATGGTGCTCTTACCACTTCAAGGATGCATTATGGTCAGAAGGAGGGAAGTGATGGACTCTTGGAGCAAAAAGGTCCTTGACAAGACTCTACTCCTTTCCATCTGCTGATGATAGAACCCTGGTGAAGGTAACTTTTCTCTCATGGTGTAACCACTAGCAGGCAGAGTCCAGTAACGCCAGTGTTAGAAATACTGAGGTGATAAGTGCTGTCCAAAAAGCTGTTTTCTTGATTCTTTATTATTAAAATCACCTGTCTTTTGTTGACATAAGTATAATTATACAGTGATATGGGAGCAAGTATTAATGTTTCTGAAACAACTCACTTATGATTTGTTCAGTCCAGTGTTAGGTACCCTTTTTTGATGTGTATGATGGTATGTCCAGTGTTGAGTGTGATGTGGCTTTGACAGTGTAATGTGGATATTGTGACCTTTATGTAATGGATTCATTGATTAGTTATTGATTTACTTATTTATTTGCTTATTTTTTATGTCTTAGGCTTCAGTTATGGACAAAGGTCCCCACCGATGTCAGACCTTAAATGGAACATAAAATAAGGATAAAGAGATAAAAGTGGAAGGAGAGAAGAAGCAAGAATCTAAGAGTTTTATGGAAGAGGAAAACTTGCCTTATAAAGGGGTAGGTCATATCTGTTAGGAAATACTTGAGAAGGTAAAGAGTTCTAAAGCTTAGAGAAAGAAAGAGATTTCAGAAATATTCCTGTTATTGCATTCAACTGATTGTTCTTCTTTGCTCTGAAGGTTAAGATCTTGCTTTCATCCCATTTTACTGTATGATTTTAAACTTCAGTTTCTTCTTAACTTTATGTATGGATATTGAGTATATTACAGCATGTCTTCTTAAGGGGATTAAGGTTGTCAGCTCATTAGGATGGGGGCCATAGTTCTGTCAAAACAATCTCCAAAAAGGTGTTCACCTGCATGTAGTTGATCTGCTCCTTGTTGATTGGAATGCAGTAAATAATAATAGATGAATATGTAGATGACTTGTCATCTTTGGATATAAATATTGTTTTGGTGTCAGATTGGCATCAAAGATTAGAAATGAAATAATTGATAGCAAATTCTTGGGAAGGTGTATTTCATGTATGGTGAATTAAGTCAATGTACGATGATTTTAGCTTTCATAAGTAGCTATTAGTCAGCATAGTATGCAATCAGATGTCTGATGACATTTGCTAAGAAATACAGCCATTTCAGACATGTGAGCAATAACAACAGTATCCTTTTCACTACTTCATGTTGAACATACCAGCAATGCCTGTGGTCCTTTTGTCCTCAAGGGTGGGATGCATTACAAGTGAGAGTACATTTCTGGTTACATAGGCACCAGCTGTTGTATTTAGAATGCTGAAACATCAGTGTTCAGTGGTTTATCAGATCAAATTTAGAATGATCACCCCCAGGGCTCTTAGAGCGTTTTTTTTTTTTTTTGAAAGGCTGAGCCCTTGACCCAAGTGTGCATTTGTTTGATTGGACTTGTGACCATGATATATAGTGTGGAATAATGTTTTGACAGCAATATGTGATTCAGATATTGATATCTTTTAATAAGGGATTAAATATTAGGACTGAAAGGTAGATAGATTTTGAGGCAAGTTGATGTTGGCCTACGAAAGAGTGGAATGAGATTTCATGCTTGAATCAGAGTTTTTGGTTGAAACTTCTGATATGGATATGGTTCTGGTCGTTGTAACTACATTTTTTGAAGAAAAAGCATAATAGGTGTCTTTGATATGAATGCAGAAAGTGCATATGAATAGATATTATTGACATTTAACTTTCATGACAGGTTAGGAAGACAGGTTTCTTTGAAGAATACTTTTTCGTGATGTAAAGGGAAAAAAAGATGTGTTGAAGGTCGAGTAAGTGACAGTGTGACTTTGACATTTAATATAAGTGTATTGATATGCCTGATTTTTTTCAATGATAAAACTTTTTACCAGGTACACAAGTTATATGAAAATGCTTAGCCCAGAGCAGATCAAATGCATTCAGGATCTGAAAATAAAGCGCTCAAAGGAGAAGCTAGAGCGTAGAGAACAAAGAATGCAGGACTTAGAGGAAAAGAAAAAACGTTTTGAGGAAAGACTAAAGAAACATCAACGAATACAGAAAAAAAAAGATTGCAAAGACCTTGGTAAACCTAAACCTCCAAGTCCTGCTTTCACATTATTCCTCAGTTCAATAAACCAAGAGAAAGGTCCTCTGAAGGTATTGTGGTTATGTTTTTCTTCTTTCACAGTGGGTTATAATAATGATGGTTCTAATGCATATTCTATATGAAAGAAATTTTTCATTATTATATTATTTAGTTTTGTATAATGGCTAGTTATTTGTCCTGGTTCTCTGGGAAGGAAATCCACTCATCTGCACATTTCTTTAGGAGTGTTTGATCCTTGTATATGCTTGGATCTTCAGATTTGAAGTGAAATTAGAATTTTTGGCCCTCAAAATAGGGGTCTTCATGCTGAATGTTCTGTATGATGACTAATTGTTCATAATTTGAAATATAAACAGTATCAGACTTGCAAAAGTAGCAAATGTATAGTGAAATATAAACAGTATCAGACCATAAGAAGTAGCAAAGGTATAGGAATGTTTCTCCTCCTTCAGAAAGTACAATGTCCCTGAATAGATGTATTTAGATTAGATTGTTTAAGCAAAACAGAAAAAGCTGAAGTGCAAGAAAAGAGGTTTAATTCATGATGCCTAAAAAGTGTATAACATTCAGACATCTTTATTCCCTTTGATCAGAACTCGGTGTTCTAAACAGTTTTCACCAACCAGGGCACCATATTAATCAGTGGTAAATGGTATAACTAGATATTAAATTGTGCAAGGGTTATTGTAAATTAATGAGTAAATGAGCAAATATTTGGCTGTGTAAATTGAGTTTTACATATATAGAAAATTTTTCCTTTTAGAAAATCCTGAGGGAAGCTGCCAGCAGGTGGCACAATTTGCCAGAAGAAACAAAAGCCTTGTATTTCCAGAAGGCAAAAAGGCTTCAAGAACAATATCAACGTGATCTTTCTGACTGGGAAGACAAGTAAGTAATGTAGCTGTTATATGAAATCTTGTGCCTCTTTTTTCAGATATAAGATGGTCTTTTTCCCACGAACTGCTTCATGTATTTATATTACATATTCCTTAACTTCTTCATTTTAGGGTTATCATTTTTCTCAGGCCAAGTTAGATGAAAATTTGCTGAACTCAGTAATGCTGATAGTTGTGACATTGAATACAGTAATGACCATTCACTTTTTTTTGCTGAAGATACGTTGGTGATTCTTAAAACCATTTAGTGATACTATTACCTTTTTGAAATTATCTATTTGTACTGTTTAGGGAGATAACTTTACAGAAGTCGAGTTGATGAAAGTCTAGGAATGTTTTGTTTTGTAGATTATGTGGCACATGACAGTATAGTAAAAAAAAAAAAAGAAATTACATCAGTCTAGTAAAAGTTTCAAGATGTGAGCTGTAGAAGAGATTGCCAGATGTAGCTTGAGAATTGATTAGGGCTAGGGATATTTCATATGTTAAAGGAATGATGGGAATAGATGCATTAGAAGCATTTGTGTATGAAGGTAGTATGAATAGAGATATTGTCTCATTTGAATCACTTTAGTGTAAAGTTCAAAAGTGAGAATCACTTCATAAGTCTGGAAGTCCATGTTATACTTTAATGTTTTTGACATGGGTTGAGGATGTGTGTGTGTTGTATTTGGAGGATGTATATACCTGATCCACCATATCACTTTGTAAATGCAATGATTATCACAGATAAATTGATAGATTGTTATTCTTATGCTTCAGACTTTTTGTATTTTATATGAATGCAGAACTTTTTTGACTACAGGTGAGTTTTCTGTAAGTTGGTTAATTTGGTTGCCTCTGATTCTCCAAATCTTCGGGGCTGTTTATCCCAGTAATCTTGAAGGCTTTGATGTTCAATTATAGTTAGCGTCTGTGCATTCATTTCACAGAAGATTGATATCAGCTAGAATCCTTGTTTTCAGATATTGAGTACCTGCTGGGACGCAAACCAACACAGGTATTAATCATGTTCAGCAGGCATTACATATTCAGAATATGAAAGTATTGCTTAGTTTTTCATAAGACTAGTGGGTGAAATGTAAATAGAATAACTTAGTAAGAAGGAGATACACATTGGACATAGCAAATTGAAGCAATGAAGTGCTGTATACAGGGAGGGACATGCTGTTTGTTGGCTGAACCAGGGCACATGAAGTGACTTGGGGAACCATAGAAATGTCTAGGGAACTTGATCATGATTAGAGGGTATTTTATTTTTTTTATTTTTCAGAATGTTTAAAGCTGGTAGACTTGACCTCATACGCACTGGACAGCAAGTTGAATTGTCAAAACGCTTAGGAACTAAGCACCGTTCACCTCACCAATAAAAACTCGTGTGGTGAGAGAGAGCATAGAGTGCTGTCATAACTTTTCAGTCCTTTTCCAGTATTGGCCAAGAGGAGTGCAATAAATCCTAAGAAAAAGAGAAAGTATTATAGAAAGTTGAGAATCTGTATAGGGCCATTTAGAGTTAGAAAAGAAATAATGATGTGGAATTTCACCATAGGTTTGTGTAAGTGTTTGAGAGATTTTGTTATTTTCAAGACTGACATTTACTGCACTCCTAAATGAAATTAGTGTTTTGAGATGGGAATATTTGTATAAACATGTATTAGAGATAATGTATGATATAAAGATTTGTGTTTTCCTGTACCTCGACTCATATGTTCTCATTGGCTTTGGATTTAGGAATGAAATATATCCAGATTTTTTTATACTCTGTATCCAATAAGATAGCCTTTTTAACCACTTATTTCTCTTGCAACAAAAATAAGCAGAAGGGAGTATGATATATGAGACTCCCATTTTAATCCATTGTACAGAAAGTACCCAAAAAAAGTCTGTCTTTTTCATATCACTCATCCCATGCTTTACGTTATTACTGATGCTCCACATTTAGGATCCTGTAATTACCACCTGATCTTTTTAATGTCTTCTTATTACTACTCTCAAATACAATCCATCCATATCCCACTTTATTATGAAGGCATGTTCAGAAGTATCCAATGTTTTATCTTTATTTCACATTTACACATTACAGGTTTGGAACAAATCACATTTTTCCACATAAGCATCTTTTGCTTCGGTACATCTGGTCCAGCCATTAAGTATAATCTCCAAAAAAGTTTTCAAGTTGCACTTAAGGCTCCGCTTGCACTGGTGCCTTTACTGTGTTGTTTGTGGTAATTTTACATCCTCTTAAAAGATTCTTTCAGTTGCTCAAAACAGTTGGTAATTTGATGGAGTAAGGTCAGGTTAATATGGTGAGTGATTGAAAACGTCAAACTTCAACTGATGGAGAGGGTTTCTGTAGTATGGTGAGAGGTATGAAGGTGGGCACTGTCATGCAGCAGAACACTTGTTGACAGCCTTCTGGTCCATTTTGCCTGAATTACTGATTTCTCATGATTAAGCACCTTGCCAATGTACCCAGCACTGGTTATCTTGGTTTCACTGCCTTGGAAGTGTTCAAGAAGTGGAATCTGGGAATCTCAGAACTCCTTATCATAACTTTACCAGTTGATGGACGAGTTTTGAACTTCTATGAAGAAGGAGACAATGTATGTTTTCATTGCATGCTTAGGCATTTGCTTTCTGGTTCGTAATGACATACTTATTGTGAATACGTTTTGACTTGTCCTTTTGCTGTCTGGTAGTAAATTAAGGCTAATTGGGATGTATATTGTGAATTCTCATTAGGCCTTTAGAATTTCTTGAACAATGGATCCCTTTGCAAAAATAACTCTGACACACACACACACACACACACACACACACACACACACACACACAAGGGCCAATTTAGTTTAGTGTTTAGCATTACAGTCCATGAGTCAACAGGGGCCAGCCTGGGGCTGTACCCACATGGGTTTGAATCCTGGACATGGCATGGCCTACACCCGTCCCAGGTGTTCATCCTTCCCTTTGGGCTGGTTGATAAATAGGTACTTTGGGTTTGTATGTGTGTATAGATACATAGGAGTAAAGATATGGTACACACATATACTCTTATGATGTGGTCTGGCATGAGTCGGTGGCATTTAGGCTGCCAGAAGTCGACTGTTGGCTTGAACCACCGTCCCTCCAACTGGATACTTGGATTATGCCTAATTTGACGTACCATCTACACACAGGATTATCTACTTCCAGTGAATTCGTTAGTGAAAGATATATATTAACTTTACCTGCAAACTAGTGAACCAGTATCTCAGGGAAAGTCTTTCAAGAGGCCAACATTGGAACTGGGGCTCTCTTTATCATATCACAAAATGCACGATTTCAAATATTGTTCAGATATTTTAATGTGTTACTTCTGATCACATATACTATCACGGTGATGTAATAAAGTGGAATAGAAATCTATAAGCCTCTCCCTGCATACCATAAGGTTGAGTGTTATTTTTTATATCAATGAGCACACAAAACTACTTTGATCCAACATTCATTTTTCATTTTTCACATCTTAAAAGATTTAATGAAAATTTGAACTTGCTTACAAAAATATACAGTCTACCATGAGGCAAAAACTAGGCTATAACCAATAATAAATATGCTTAAACCATATAAGCACCTCTTACTAGCAATATAGCACAGAATGATCACAAAACATCTTCATGAAGTGACTTCTTTCATCCATGAGTCCAGATTGTAATAGATGTCAATCAAAGGAAACATGCGTAACAGGCATAAATTAGGTGGTTTCCCTTAGAAATGAGTGTATGACCCCTACTTTGTATTTGATATTTGCTCTTTTTTTACATAATCAGGCGTTATGCATTTAATGTAAAATGTCTAAAGAAAGGTGAATGAATGCAGCTTACATGCTAGACTTAAAGAAAAAAAGAATGATAAGCGAATACAAATTTACACTTAAGATTATGTAAAAGCTGCATTTTGAAGGGGCCGCCGGGCGGGCCCACCCCACCGTCGGCTGAGTCATGCTGACAGTCACCTGGCGGAATGTAAACAAACGTTTGTGACACACAAGGAACGTGCATAATTACAAGTAACTATAGAAATGTGATAGCAAAAAACGAAAAAAGAGAACAAGGTGATTAAACCATAGAGGAAGTGATACTGTAAGTGAACAATATATTGTCAGTTATGTGTAATATGCATGAAACGTTACATCGGGCGGACGCTTTACGTGATGGGATGGCAAATGAAAAACTTCACATGGGAAGCACTCTGGCCCTTATTGGTTAATCCCTCAACAACAAATGTATGTCTGCATTTTATATCGTGCCATAAACCGGCCTCATGGGAATATTGATGTGAGGTTTGCCTAATGGTGTATTTGGTGACCTATAAGATGTATCTTGTTCTCACCCTTTTCGTAACGTAGAACATGCAGGATCGTTCTAAAGGAACTCATATAGTTTTGCCTTCATATTTTGTATGGAATTTGACATTAAAGAGCTATTGGTTAGTCTGTTATAACTCCGTATCCAGACTAATTTTGGAAAGTGGCTACTTTTGTGTTGTGCTTCACATGATTCCTTGTGACGGGAGAAATACTTCGAGAGCAGTATTTTTATCATTCCATTTTACTGACTGAGAGTGAATGAGGCGACAGTTGTATATCGGGAGAAATGAGGTGTTAAGGTATAGGTAAGCGGGGATAAAAATCAACAGAAACTTTCAAACCTTCCTAGCAGTCAAAGTTTAAAGAATCAAGAGAATTTATTAAAACCCAACCCAACCCCCTTTGCAGCTATTTCTCTTAATTTTCATTATCTACTTAGAACATACCAGAGATGCCCACAATCTAGTACTGCAGTGTAGAATTACTTGGAATTAGTTCCAGGAACATGACTGCAACACCATCCTTGACAAGCAAAACACCCTGGCCTTACCACAGTTCTTGGAATTTTATTTGGTGTTTGTTAATATGTATAGCCATTATATTAGTTATTTTCATGTTTTTGAATTAGGAAGACCTCACTTATATGGCATACTAAGAATATAAAGATTTAATGACCATCTGTGGTTGGAAGACATTAGGAATCTAATGTTATATTTCTTTGATATCATTAGAAAAGGCACTCTAATAAACCTTACAGTGTATTTGAATTTTCATCATTGATTGAAAATGTTCTATAGATTATTTATGTGTTGAAATGGTTTTAACTTCAGATCATAGTATTACCTAGAGTTCTGAGAAATAAAGTATGTTGCATTATATTTTCAGATGGAGTAGATATGGAGAATCAAGTGGTTCCTCTTAAGTTAGGTGTCCGCATCCAGCCTCCAGCCCTGACTCTGGTGTACCGGAGTGCTGCAGGGAAAGAGCGGTATCGCATCATGCCTGTTAGATTCCTCAATAAGTTTGGTTCAGTGAATACTATTCTAAAGGATTTGAAAGAGAGACACAAGGATCATTTAGAAAATGTAAGTATAGTAATCTGATTTCATTGAGAACTATATTTTGATATGTTGTAATTGGGTATACAGATAGTTATATAATATTCAGGCTAATACACTCAATTTCTATAAATCTTTAATTTTTTATATTTCATGATCAGATTGAAAAAATGTAGCAATATTGATTATGATAAAACATTTTTCCAGCTGTACAGACAGTTTATGATACAATTACGGTGTATGTTGAACAACAGTTGATAAGTCAGACATATCATGAAAACATTACTGTTATAAGAGTAGAATTATTTTGCTATTGATTATACACCACATTTATTTAGCATGATTTCATAGGTTTCAGATGTAAGAGTCGAGAAAATGGTGCGTATTTTGCAAGATATACAGAAAGGGAGGACTTTAGATGAAGCTGTAACAGCAATATCCAAAGAGTACTTAGTTGACCCAGAGCAGGATCTAAACAAATTGGATGATGAGCAACTTGCAAGGAAGAAAAAGGTTTGTTTCTTTTTACTAGATGATTATATGTAAGGTGAACATGAACAGTATCTCACACCAAGTTTGTTTTGCTGGATGATCCATTTCTTACCATTTTCCAACTGATGAGTTAGTAAGCTTTACAAAGTCAATTTTTCTGAAATATATTTTCATGAGTTACTGGATTCTACTTTCATGAAATTAGACTGAATGAAGCTACCTTCAGTGAGGAAGTATATTATTTTTATTTCATTCATTTACTATTTTTTCTGGGTTTGCTGAGAGAGCAGGGGCAACTGAAGCCCTAATCAAGGCCATTCCATTAATGCAATATATATCTGTTTATACATTATTTATTGCACTTAATCGCTGTTTCCTGGGTCATTGAGGTAGCCTTAGGAAACAGACGAAGAATAACCTATCCACTCATATACACATATATATACATAAATGCCCATACACACACATATGAATATATAAATAAATATAAATATCAACATACGCATATATACATACATATACATATCAACATATGCACATATACATACATATACATACACATATACATATATACACATGTACATACTCATACTTGTTTGCCTTCATCCATTCTTGGTGCTACCCCGCCCCAAAGGAAACAGCATCGCTACCCCATGCTTTAAGAAGGTAGCGCATGGAAAACAAACAAAAAAGGCCACATTCATTCACACCCAGTCTCTAGCTGTCTTGAGTAATGCACTGAAACCACAGTTCCCCATCCACATCCAGGCCCCACAGACAAAGAGAATATATTGTGTCAGAAGTGGAGGGAACAAGGAGAATGGGGATACCAAACTGGAGGTGGTAGGATGAAATGAAAAAAATTTTGAGTGATCAGGGCTTGAACATGCAGGAGGGTGAAAGGCAAGCTTGGGATAGATTGAATTGGAAAGATATGGTATCCTGAGGTTGACATGCTGTCAGTGGAATGTACCTGGGGATATGAAGTGTTCGGGGCAAACCATGGAAAGGTCTGTGGGAGGACAGGTTGTGGATATGGAGCTGTGGTTTGGTGCATTACACATGACAGCTAGAGAATGGATTGAGCAGTTTCTTGCTAACCAAGAAACTGTGATCAGGTATGAATTCCACTTACATGTGGTGACACTGTAAGTGAAAATTTACCTCTAACAAGGCTGTATCATCACTGGCTGATGAGGACAGTCTTCTCAAAAAATGTTTTTGATCTGAGTCTATCATTTCTTTGCTTCTGACTGGAGCACTGCTTTCAAGCAGTGGGAACCCCTTAAGAACTATATATTATGAGTATATGATATACTTAGTAATGTGATATTTTTCAGGTGATGAACAGCAGTTTTGAGAAGAATCAGCTGAAGCCTGGTGATCCAGGCTATGAGTATGATAAGCAGATTGAGTATGACACCACTGAGAAAGTGGAAGCTGGATGGGACTCTCCTGATGATGACTTTTGGTCCTAGTATTTATTTCTCTTCCTCACAAATTGAATCTCCATATTTCAGTAATAGCTGATTATGAATTTCTGAGAAGGATTATATTTATAATAGTTGCTCTATATTTTATGATATGAAACGAGGTAGTATAAGATGTACTTTTACAACTGGTTACTGCGTAGGTTGAATTTCATAATGCATCGGTTGTACTGTATAATGTACAGTAATATTAACTCCTGAATGCACTACCATGAAATAAAGTTATATATTATAAAGTGATATTATGGGCTGTGCATATTTTACACTCAGTCAATTTGTAGATATCATTAAATTACACTTGCCTGAAAGTGCATCTGTGTGTGTGTTTGTTTAGAATCTTTTTATAATGTTACATGAAGATTGCAGGAAGTTACAGTTGATTGTCTCATGCCAGTTGCTCTAGAAAATGACAACTAAAATCTGGCACTTGCAAGGTTTAGTTCATTAGGTTCTTGGAACAGCTGAATTTCATTCATAGCAAGAAGTGATAAATATTTACAGGATTCAGGGAGTGCTAATCAGAGAAAACCATGATTGTATGAAACAAATAAGTGTAGACTGCTTAAAAAGGGAGCAAAGCCTTCTAAACACCCAGGTACTTAAAAAGGGATCAAAGCCTTCTAAACACCCAGGTACAGCAACTCAAACCTTTTCAACCAAGCCCCTTGCTGGATACTCTTGAAACTGTTTCAATCATCCTTCAAGCACATCAGCACCATCTGTTGTGATGAATGAAATGCAATACCTGTCTTATGCCAAAGGCATTAACTTCAGTTAAGCAATTGTCTTTCTTGCTTTAAGTGTGTTAGGAATAAATGATCTAGTTCTGGTGCATCTGTCCTGGTTCAGCCAATTTACAGCACATCACACCCATATACCACATTTTGTAATCATTACTGTATAGTACAAATATCTCTTCCCACTAAAAGTTTTAGTTTCAACCACCAAAAAGCATCCTTCACTCCATTTTTATTCATCCTTCTTGATCTCTCCTTTCCCCTTGCTCTCTCTACTTAAGACACATATATCAGTCTTTCTTTACTCGTGATTTCCCCACTATTTTAGCACAGGCTGGTTCGTCCTTTCATTGAGCCTGCACTTATTGCCACATATCTCTCAGACATTGTTATTATTTACATGATCAATCCACCTCATAACACAGATCATTCCCAGGTATTTTATATCCAACTTATCCAACCTTTCCCTTTATTTTACATTCAAGGCCTGAGACACATCCATACCACATTATTAGAACTACTTCATCTAAAGATGTCTTTGTCCTTGCAGACATTGACTACTCCTGTACACACATTATTGCACCAGTGACCAAAGCCCTTCCTTCCACCCTGTGACTCTGTTCAGCTTCCATGGTTTCAGAAGCTAAAGTGTTCATTCCCAAGTTTCTAAAACACTTAACTTCCTTCAGGTCTTCCTCATTCAACCCATAATTGTACCAATATTATACAATGTTGTATGTGGGAGCATTGGCTAACTTTACTTGTTTTAACTTGTTTTCTTACAACCCTTAATCCTTTTGATAATCTGCACCAGAGGTTTGATGCACTGTAGGGTGGTACTGTCTAAATAATTGTGGCGTGGTGTTTCCTGCCATTTTATCAAATTTAATCATGACCTTATTGTTTTCCACAGCACTAACCAATCCTTCACCCAACCCCCACATGCAATGATGTAATAGTGAATGTAAGATGATATAGAACTAGGATAATAATGCACAACACTGACTTGCCAGCAGTTAAATCTAAATATTAGTGGATTACAATATGGTTATAGTATGAGTTCTAAAAGAAGACCAGATCAAAGTGCAAAAGTAGTGATATGAATGTATATTAGTGTGTAATGAATACTAAAGATGATAGATGAATAGTGTGTTTGTGTGTGTGATATACAGAAATGAAAAAATACTGCCCAAATATGTTGTAGAGGACTACTGAAAGGGGATAGGAACAAGGTGATGAAAGCCCTCCCCTCCTAATTACTTTCCAAAAGAAGGAACAAAGGAGTGGGCCAAAGGAGGAATTTTCCTCCTAGGCTTCATCATATGTTTTTGATGCTGCATTGCTCTAGTTGAGAATAGCAAACACATATA
>JAUTXX010007627.1:0-10020 GCA_032273605.1 Panulirus laevicauda
GTTATTAGGTTCAGCAGGGTTGAGGGACAGGTTAATTGGAGTGTGAGTCTGAATGGAGGAAGTAAATTATCTTAGATACATAGGAGAGGACATGGAGAGAATGGAACTCTGGAAGCTGAGGTGAGTCATTGGGAGGATTAGGGGGGAAAAGGTCGTATTAGCAATGAGGAATGTGGCGAGAGAGGTCACTATCTAGGAAGGTGAACATAGTTATGTCTGAAGGAACGGCAGTTCCAACAGTGTTATATGGATGCTAAGCATAGGCTACAGATGAGAATGTACAGGAGAGGGTAAATGTGTTCGAAATGAAATGTCTTTAAGACATTAAGTGGTGTGAGGAGGATTGATCAAGTAATTATATATAAGTAAGAGAGTGGTGTCATAATAAGATGAATATGGTTAACAAACTGAATATGGCATACTGAAATGGTTTAGGCATTTGGAAAGAATGAGTAAGGAAAGGTTGACATAAAGGATATATGTGTCAGGAGTCGATAGGAAAAGGAGGAGCAGATTGAAAATTACAGAAAGGTCTGTAGGGTCTTGCTGAGGAGAGGTGGCTGTGGTTTCAGCGCATTACACAAGATTGCTACAGAATGGCTGTGAGTGAATGTGGCCTTTTCTTTATCAGTTCCTGATGCTGCCTCATCAATGCAGGAAATGGCAAACATGTATGAAAGAAATACATATATATAAATTTTCATTACTATCATTATACCTGATCCCCGCTTTCCATGTCAACGAGGTAACACCAGGAAACAGATGAAGAAAGACCCATCCACTCATATACACAAATATACACACAAATGCACATGTGTGCGAGGTAGCGCCAGGAAAACAGACAAAAAAAAGGCCACATTTGTTCACACTCAGTCTCTAGCTGTCATATGTAATGCACCAAAACCACAGCTCCCTATCCACATCCAGGCCCCACAGACCTTTCCATGGTTTACCCCCAGAAGTTTCACATGCCCTGGTTCAGTCTACTGACAGCATGTTGATCCTGGTATAAAACACTGTTCCAATTCACTCTATTCCTTAATGCCTCTTACCCTTCTGAATGCTCAGGCCCCAATCACTCAAAATTTTTTTCACTCCATCCTTCCAATTTGGTCTACTGCTTCTCCTCATACTCTCCACCTCTGACACATATATCCTCTTCATCTGCCTTAATTTTTCTAAGGATTTCCTTTACTCAGAAAATACTTTACTGTAATTTACCAAAATAGGAAACAAATGAAAATAAACGATATCACCATAACACTATTGAGCAGGAGTTAGGTTAGCTGTCTGGTGCGAAGTTACTCAAATTAATTTGTTATTATGCAGTTTTTCTTATTTTCTTCTACAATATGGTATATGTTCTCTGTATTTGCAGTAGATTAATGCAACAATTGACTTTTTTTTGTAAACAAGCATTCACTTGAAATAGAAAATCTGTTAATTGCTTGACCAAGGTAAACCTGGGTTCTTTAGGGTTATAATACCAGGCACTGGCCCAGCAGCATAATTCTATAAGAAATAATTTTATGTATTTCTTTTATATCTTCCAAGTCCACATATTACTGCAGATATAACTCCAACGGGAGGCTTGACATGACAAGGTCCTGACTAAACCACTTGTATGTCTAATAGAATTTTCAAATACTTAAAGCTTTTAATAATGCCAGAGAAATGAAAGATGGGAAATCAAATGTATTTCTGATAGAAAGAAATGTTAAAGCTGTATGGAGCATAATGAAAGGAAAATCTTTGTGGCTAAATTTTTCAAAAAGTAGTGCAAATTATGGATTAGAGTAGCATGCAGAGTGCAGACTGCTGATGTAGATTTTCTACAAAGTGGATTTGAAATATGAGAGTGCAGAGAGAGAAGTATGCTCATAACTAAGGAGAATAATGTGAAGGTAAAGGCAGTAAAGAAAAATTAGAGTGAGAAGAATGATCAAAAAACTATATTCAAGTGAGCTGAGTAGATGAGTGTTATCAAAAAAGGATACAGATAAGGCAAAAGTACAAAATGAATGATATTGCAGAGAATTCAACAAAAAAAACCAAATGTATTGTAACGGTACTGTATAAGCTACAGAAACATTATGTATAAAAAATGATGATTAGATGTGTTGCCATTAAAATGAAGAAAGCAGAATGACATTTTCTATTTGCATTATCAGTAAGGAAGTTATGAACATAACAGGAATGTTATAAACATAAATGCTGAGGGGAAAAAAAAAAAAACTGCATGCAAAAAGTCAGCTGAACAAGAAAAGGAGTACAATACTGAAACTGTGGTGACAGGACAAACAAGGTGTACAGTGAAGAGAAGGTTAATCAGAATGTGAAAAAACATGTACAGACAGGATGTCTGGAGAAGATATATGGCCTTGCTGCTGTACAGTGGAAAATTGTGTTTCAGATATAGATAGATAACTTACAGCAGCTGGAAGGGGAGTGTAGTAATTAGCTGGGACACCAAGCTGAAGAGCAGAGAGGTTAGCATGGCGCAGATGAGACAACCTTGTCTTGACCAGTTGATCAACTACTTGACATCGCTCACACACTAGCCACCACAACATCTCATGCAGTCGACCCAACACATAGCTGAGATAAAGTAAGGAGCTCTCGTTGATTAGACATTCAGCAAAAATGGGAAACAAACAATGAAAGTTAGCAGGTAGACTTCAGTTCATAAATGAATGAAGCTTAATGGTGAAAGTGTTGCCTGAGCCAACATGTTGTCTAGTAAAAAATGTCAAGAAACTTCTCCATGAACTTCAAATAAAGTTTGTGGATACTATGCTAAATAAGACAGAACAGATATACTGTGATATCTCCAAAACCCACTAATTCTGAAAGCCAGAGCCTCCATAATTAACACATTTTGAAGATCTGCCAGGTGTCTGAGTTACGCTGGTGGAAAGTTAATTCAGTTATGCAAATTTTGTCAAAGTAGATGCATCAATCTTGCATAAATTGTCTTTCAGAAAACTAAGCAATGATTGGCTGATGATCATAAGCGAGCACATTAGTGGCCAAAAAGTAAACAAATGTGTTTAACTGTAAGTAGATCACTTGTATCTTTACCAGGAAATTATATGAAATTTAGCGTACTTTTCATGTTATGTACAATGTCCATACAATATAGAAGTGTAGCTTACCAACAAAATCATTGTTTGGTGAGGATGAAAAGCCCTATCTTCCAAAACTGGGGATGAAACCCTATATAAAACAAAAGAAATCTTCAGTTCCAGGTTTGTACAGTTTTGTATTCTATACTTTTTTCAATAATGTACCATCCATATCTTCTGTTTTCTATGCTATTTATACTTATAGGTCAAAAAGAAATATGGGTGTCAAGTATGTTCCTGATCCTATCATTATTCTATAGTCAAAATAGACTACTAAAATATACTATAAAGTAAGATAAAAAGATTCTCCCACCAGGAACGGAGAATGAAAAAAGAAAAAAAAAGATTGTGGGAAAGCAGTGCAAAATTCCAAAACTTTTCCATAAATTTATTACAACTTGTATAAAAAATGGGTAGATAGATAAGTCTTGTCCTACCCCCACCTGACCACCCAACAAGTCTTTAACTAACAATTGACTCCTGATGAATCTTATAGATGAGTTGGATTTTCACCACCTTGTCCATAATACAGCAATCTTCAGAGATTCTCTTTTCCTTGTTGCATTACCACTACCAAATTCCTTACAGTAAACACAATAAGTCCCAAGATTCAATGTTCATTTTTCTGCACTGGTCACATTATTACACCGCCAGTATGTTCTTTATACAGAGGAAGGTAACATGTTGCAGTACAAAAAGTTAAAAGTTCTAAAAAATTGAAATAAACATCGTACTATGGTTACTTCAGCACAACTTATCTACTACCTGTATGTACATCACCTAAAGTTCAAGTAATAAGCAACAAAATGTTTGAATCAAAAAACCTGAAATTGTCTCCTTTTCTTCAATATGTTCTCCTCTACCCAGGGCCAACAAACATCAGGTAATGAGTATTTACCAAGCCCTCTTCTACATTAACTAGAAAACAACAGTACAAGCTATCAACACCCATGTTATTAATACACAGAGTTCACTCTTCTGCATTTGAATATATGTTTACAAATACTTACTAGTCAAGTGCTCTGAATAGCAAGTCCTGGAAGTTGGTGTCTGTCTGGAGAATAGGGGAATGTTTCTTGAGAAGGGTCTCCCAACACTGAATAAGCACATCTTGTAGAACATTCTGCATTTGATCTACATCACTGGATGGGTGAATGTGTTCAGATGCTTCCACCACTTTCTTGTCAATCTCCGAAAGTAGGGTGCGGTGACAATGAAACTTGTATAAGAATCTTTCTGCTCTGAAAAAAAATTGAACAGAAAGGATCATGAATACAGTGTGCATACTTCCTGTGTAAATGCCTGATCAACATTACCAGACTCTGCCTGCATGCAGTCATGTTGAGAAAAATTCACCTTCAGCAAGTTTGTATCGTCAACAGATATTCAGCAAGCTGTTCATACCACACATACAGCTAAAAGTAGAATGAGCTTCTCAAATTTGGTCACAGCACCTAAAGAAGCACAAAGAGCTAACTGAGAAGGTCCAGAGGAAAGCAACAAATATGGTACCAAAATTAAAGAACTAAGTTCTAGGGAAAGGCAAGAGGACTTAAATTTACCCATCTCAGAAAAGACCTGATCACAACCTTGAGTTTTTACATCAGAATGATGATGCAAACAATGAACACATCTTTGAGGGATGCAGGGATAGATCAACTAGAGGACATAACATGAAATTAAGGAAGAAAGTGATGAGAAAGACATGAAAAAGAACTAATAATGTATAAGAAAGGAATGAACAGTACAAGATTAATGAAGCCATGGTTCATAAACGAGTCTAAGAAGTTGTATGGCAGTAGACATGTTCAAGAAATGAGGCCCAATGAGAGTAGAATTCCCACCCTGTACAGGACAAATAGATAATTACATATGATACGAAACATGACTGGGTGATAATGATAAGCAAGGTGCACAAAGAGAAAGGATAAATCTATGAGCTGGTCAACCTACTGAGCAAATGAGGTTACTGTTGTTGATAGAAGCTGATTAGACACTTCAGCATCTTGGTCCTGTGCAGTATTGAGCAACTTGTCTAGTAGCAATAAATGGATAACTTTGTCCTGGAAGAAATTAAGCAAAGATGAACACATTCTTTTACTCACATTTATGACTTCAACATGTGCTAAGGGGACCTAAACGCCTCCTTCTCCAAACTTTGTAGCCACCGTGCAATTACATATATCTGTTAGAAATTTAGCAAGCAGCACATGAAATTTGCATAACAATACTTCAAAGTGGTTTAGATACAGCATATACATATCTATTTCCCTTTGGATCTATCACACAAATTGATGCAAAATAATATTGTGAACCCTTGGCAAGTGAGGTGATCAAGGTACAATAGAAAGAAAATAAGATTACCGGGATAACATGAAGACATGATAAATAAAAGAATGTAGATTACCTGGTTTATGATACTCATATAGGTATTATCACAAGATGACTGGATTATATAAGAAAAAATACACATATGCTCATCTCTTCTATTTTCACTTTGCTTTGTATAGTCACATGTATACAGGAGTCTTCGTACGAAAGTAATACCATCTGGATTTAGGGGCGTGAAAGTAATTTAAAAAAACCATCTTAAATTTTCCATGTCAAGCTATATACCTATCCTTTTTCAGGCTTTGTCTTCATACTTTCTTCTTTGCCTCCTTTCTCTTTTCCTTTCATATCTTTTCTCACTGAAGTCTTAGTCTTGATGAAGATTCTCAAAAAAAATAGACTGGTGTGTCTCACAGAGATTCAACACAAACATAATTCTTATCTTTTCCTGCTTTCTTACTCTTTCTTCATCCACCTGGCTTTCTTTATCTGCTTCAAGCTTAAATACTTAAATTCTTTTGCATTACAGGTATGTGAACAGGAGAACAGTGCCTCATTTGTGAGAGGCTACCTTAAAAAATATTAATAGCATTTAGACTCTGCTCTTGACATTAAATATTGCAGCTCTCAGAAAGTTATCAAGATTCTGCATGTGCCATCATGCTCTCAGGGCAGGAAACGGTCAATTGGTATAAAATTAAAGCAATATTACCTCTGTGCAGAGTATCCAGCATGATATGTCCATAATCCAACAAGGTATTCATATAATCTTCCAAATACTTCCATCCTTGCACAACTCCAAACTCTCATCTTTGCTGGCATTCATCTTACCTATACACTTCCTCATTCTATCCCTCCATCTTACTTTCAGTCTACCTCCTCCTCTTCTCTCTCTTTTCCTTGCCTTAATTACTTCCAGCCAAAGGAGTCCCTTTTATCTTTATGTATCTCCTGCAGCAGTCAGGAAGCCAGTCACATCCACTGGGCCAAACTTTACCACACTTTATGACCATCGGTCATCAAGTGTAATAATAGTAATGTTGTGTGTGTGTCTCCATGTAGGGAGAGTGATGGATATCTGAGAAGTGTTCGGTATCTTCACTGTGGCAGCATCATTGTGTGCATGAAAGGCCCTGGAATACTATGATTTAGTGTTTGCAGTGATGAACAGATGAGTGATGTCTATTTTCCTCACTTAATATACAATATCTGCATTTATCCTCTATTCCTCCCTGTTTAACCATTTCTCTCTATATTCTGTAGCTCACTCTAACATCAATCATTCCTTGATAAGTTCATTCTTGTAACTTTTTATCATCTAAAATATTCATCTCCTACTGCAAAAGCACCAACTAATTCATATTCCACTCATAACCCTCTACAGTAGCCAGCCGGGTAGCAAGCAAGGTGATGAATGTCCCATACTTGTTTGCAAGACTGAGGGTTTGGGAACCTTGTCTTCACCATTTTCTCCACTAAAAGGTGCAGGCAGCCTCAGATGAAAGCCACATACCTGAAATCACTTACAATAAAAGATGTAGGTTTATATGGATAAGTGGAATGTGGGACGAATAAATGAGGAAAGAAAGAGTAGAGAAATTGTAGATGGTTTTAGAAAGGAAAGGTTACACACGGGATTCTAAGAATTCAATCCATTCACGGGAGTTGGGTGCACATGACACGGTACTTTTTTTCCAATTCTTGAAGTGGCCTCCTCTACAAGGCAAAATTTACAGCTATCAAAGATTGCAGTGGCATTCTATGAATTTTTTTTTGAAATTACAGCCTTAAGTTTTCCCATTTACAATTAAATATTTGTGGAGATTTATAGAAGATGCTATGAAAGAGTTATGAAGGTGAGAGTCAGTTGAGGAGAGTATCAAAAACTCTGGCAACAGTAAAATTGAAAGCAAAGGGGCTACACTAAAGCATCCTTCGAAAAAGAAAAGTTTGTAAAGTACTGAAATATGTTGCAAATTGGTGATATCTGAACTCATGAGAATCTGTTCCTTCCAACATGGGAGGCCAACAAAAAATCCTTCCTTTTTCTTTCCCATGCCTTTGCCGTCTTTAATCTGATTTACTTTTAGGAACACAGTTTGGAATTTCAAAAAGATGGTGGGTTAACCACAGTACAGTACATCATTGAGATTGTGCCTAAATACACAGTATGATCCTACTCATAGCAGGGCTCTCTCATTTCCCTAGCTTACTGGCCTTGCCCATTTGAAGAAAAAGCTTTTTGAATGTTAAAATCTCAGTTTATACAAACTAGCATTCCTTCATATGCACAAAATCTGCTCCTTGAATATATTCACACTCAATTAAAAAACTTTATACCTTTTATTTACATAATTTATTCTTTCTCCTCATTTTCCTCATATCCATAACAGCTAAAGCCAGCATTAAAAAAATAAATATTTCTCTCACAAAAATGTCTGAAATACAGTGCCAATAAACATCATGGGGCATCTTCTTATACATTAGACAATGTTACTTAAAATCAAACATACCTTCACAGTGACCAGGTACTCATTCAGTACAGTTGCCTTTGAAACCACAACTTCAGACCCCTCTTCTTCGTTGGAGATGATGACACGGGGTTCCTCACCAGTTATTTCATATATAAGGCTTGCTCCATACAGGGCACTTGTATACTGACTGATGATTGAGTAAACGTATGAACTTAGTAATCATTTTTTTCTGTCACATCTGCAGTAACAATATCAATACTCACACCAGCTACATTCATACCTTTAAAAATTTTCTTCACCATTAAGCAAGCCCATACTGGTTAAGCCAGTTTAAGTTTAATTTTCACTGTCTGATATTTTTAGAGAATTTTTCAAATACATGTAGTTAAACGAGAAAAACTGTTAATGGGGGAGAAACTTTTGATAAATGATTTCTCAGTAGTACCAACATATTTTCCTTTTGACAAGATAGACTCCACATGATGGAAAGTTATGAAGGAAACACAATCTCTCCTTGTCACACGTGACAAAATAAATTCAACTCATTATTCATAACTCTACATTTTCCTGTTATTGTCTGTTTCATCAAACCAGTATGGCAAAAGAAGGTCAAGTACAAACTGATAAACATTGCTACAAGCATAAAAGATAAATAAAATAATAATGAACTTAAACATAACAACTACTGTACATACCCAGTAGACCCATATTGCCTCAGAGCATGTGCTTCTGAAAAACAAAAGACATTTATCAACATCAGAGACTTATAAACTTTAGAGTATTCATACTAGAATTGAACTGAAAAAACAAAAAGTAAAGGTTGCTTTATTATTTGGTATTCAACTGACCAGAAAGCTCTAGTGGCCATAACTTCCAATGTCTCCCAATATAAAGGTTATATGCATTAACTAATATCAATACGATTTCATCCAACACATTCTAACATTTCAATTTTAGTTGAAAGTAAAAAACCATAATAGTTCCCAATGCTGCCAGCTATCAGCAATACCTAGTCTTCCCTGCCAAGCTTCAGCTGTTGCCTGTTACCTAGAGATTCACGCTTACTGTCTGGGCTGACTTTCCTGAACACTTTCTACATCCTGCAGTTCTAATATCTAATTCCATCAAAATCATCATATATACCTTCTTCTAAAAATGGAATAACATAAGGAATTTGTATCAAAACTGGATCAAAAAAACTGACATTTGTAAATGACTACAGACAGGATAGGAAAAATAATTTGATGAAAAAATATGAAAGAATACATTACTCTATGAGAATAAACCTACATCAAAATCTTTACAAAGGTGTAAAATCAACAAAGTTATGTAATTAACTAGACCAGTGACATGAGTTCATAAACACCAGACTAGCCTAACTCACCCATGATACTTAAAAATTGAATTATAGTACAGTAACTCTCAATTCATTTTCCAATGCAGTCAAAAGAAAAAGATGTAGATCTGACATCTCGAAGCAAATGCCAAAACTGAAGAAGGCAGGAGTAACTTTCAAGAGTACTCTAATGCAGAACTGTGACTGAGGGAGTAATGAAGGTTGACAGCTGAGGTACAAACTGTAATCTAGGTTAATGGAATATGCCAGGGTGAGATGCTGTACAGCTGCTATTACTATGAACAAGCACTGAGTATTCTGGGTATCTTACTCTGGTCAAAGAAAGGGAAATCCTTGTGGGTACAATACATTGACAGGGTTAAAGCAGTCCTTTGAACTCACTGTAAGTGAGTACTCTCTCTAATACTCACAGGGTCCTGTGCAAAAATTTGAAAAATATCTTGAAGAAAATTCTGTGACCAATAAAATTTCTTTTCTATTCTCAATCTTTGATGATTTGTGGGGTTGTAAGTTCTTTCACTACTCTGTACTCATCTTGAATGAGTATACTGAAGTTGAGATTACATATAGTAAATCATGTAATAATTTATTTATTTATATTTATTTTGCTTTGTCGCTGTCTCCCGCATTAGCGAGGTAGCGCAAGGAAACAGACAAAAGAAATGGCCCAACCCACCCACATACACATGTATATACATACACGTCCACACACGCAAATATACATACCTATACA
>JAUTXX010007638.1:0-10020 GCA_032273605.1 Panulirus laevicauda
GGCTGTTCAGATTTAAGATGAGAACTGTCTGAATCAGAGGAGAAACACATTGTATGAGACATTAGGTTAGGGTGATGTAACTTTAGGTTAGAGCTAATGGTAAGTCGTCAGGCTGGGTCTACAGCCCTACAGCATACTGGTAGTGCTTTGCTGAAGCAATGCTCACTCTAATCCTTTAGCATGTGGTTGATTTTCGTTTGCAACTGTAGTGTTGAGGGAATACAGTAAGTGAAAAACCATTACTTTTAGATATATGGTTAAAGATTTGATGATACTGGGGAGGGTTCTGAAGATGAGGGAGAATGTGGGGTTGATATACACGAAAATAGGAAAATACAATAGAAATGAACACAACGACTTATATCCTCATCTAACTTTCCCAATTAGTTGACATTTACTCTAATTTCAAATGTTGTAGTCAAATTATACCTATAATTGTATTTGTGTCTTACCAGAATGTGAATATCAGTATGAAGTGCTTGCTTCTGACAAATGAAAGTATGCAGCATACAGAATATTGATGAAAACATTTTACAAACAAAGGGTGAATTTAAGCATGAGATCCTATTAATAATTTTTCATATAACTTCAGAAATGAGGTCGACCTCTCTGCTAGGGCACGCTAGAAGACGTTTTAGTAGATTCATTGTTTTATAGATGCATTTCACCAGCTTTTTCATTGTTTAACCCCACTTTTTTCTTTATCATCTCCCTCTCCACTATCATCTGTGATCCATGAATACCTTTGTGTTGGCACCATACAATATAAGCAACTTTTTGGTAATTTACCATTGCTATGTATATAAATATTGAATGATTTTGATGTACAGTGTTAGTATATTGTTTAGAGAATACAGTTATTGTTATGAAACATGATTTGGAACATCATCTTGATATATTAGATGTTAATGATAGTGAAGGTTATATTACTAGAAGACTCCTTCTAAATAGATTATATAGCATCTCAATATTGCTCAGGTCGTACAAAATGAAATTGTAATGTCTTTTCTCTCTCATGAGGAAAAAAAGTCACTATTTTCCAAACTACTTTTTTATCCAGAACTGTTCATTTCCCTGTACAAACATTTATTCTAAAACTCAAACAAACTTTTAGTAATACATTCCAAAGGATAACCTTTTATTCTAAAAATGAGATGGGTTTTGAAAAATATATATTGCTATTACGTGGTATGCTGGAACATTGCAAAGCTCATGCTGAGCTATAATTCTTCTTTATTTGAATATCCACCCATTTACTTTTTAAATGTTTATGTATAATATATCACCAGCACAGTACTTATATACATATTATTCAGTTATAGCTTAAAGACGAATTATACCCTTTAATGCAATTCTGGAGCATTTTTATAACTAAACTCAGCACGTTACCTTTCACTCTCCAAGAACACAAGGGATACTGTAGAGGGCCATACATCCTCAACCTCTTGACCAGTAATCTTTCATTATCCACCCATGATGGCTGGGTGATGTTTATTCATCATTACTCAATGGTGTTGAAGGATTTTTAGCCCATTTACATAAGGCCTCTCTTTTTGCTCTTATGTAGGGTTATATTTTGTTTTTGGTGTGTGTTTATAAACTATTCATGTATTAATTGTTTTCCTAATAGACTGTGCATTATAGTGCTTAACCTCATCAAGATGTCAGAAAGAGAAGGTGATGGCTCAAGACAGCCACATAATATGCAAGGACTTCTGAATTTCTGCACAGAAATAACAGCCAGAGAAGATCCAACAGGCTCATCACAGGTGCAAGAAATGGACCCACAAGTAAGTTGGTTTGTGTGATTGCTTATTATGTCAGTCATGCTACTTACTTATAATGTATTTGAAAAATAGTAAATTTCATTGTAATGTAACAGAAATTGGTAAGTGGGTGCTTATGGTTGTGACTGAAACAGCATAGATTTTATAGTTTAATATGAATGAATAATTTGTAAAGTCTTACTCCATATGTATTTTTTTTCATGACCTTTATGGGATGTGGTAGAGATCTTAAATTCAGTATAGACTTGACCTCTTAGTAAAGGTTTGCTCCTTCCTATGAACACCTTTTTCTATGATTGAGAAAGCATTCATCTCTGACACAAAAGGCATATGGACCGGAGGTATCACTCCTCGCGTTTTTAAGAATTTTTACTGAATTTATGTGTATGCTTTTTTTATTATTTTCTCTTTTTGAAAACTAAAACCTTTCCTTTTTTGAAGCATGCACTAGTCCCAAGTGTGTAGCTGAGTTTTTCTTTGCAATCATATTATGGTTATGTGACTCATTAGAGATGTCTCTGCATTTGGTCACTTCTAGTTTTAAGCTAATTAGATTTTGAATTAGTCCATCATTTTCTGTATTACCTTTAACATTGTTGATGTTTACTCTCACTGAAGGAATGAATATCAGCAAAACATTAATTGATAATCAATTGATTAAGCTTGCAAACACCATTTGTGCTACTTCTTTCTGTGGCTTTTATAACATTTCAGCATACTTGGTAATGTTATTTTTCTTTATGACTCATGATATTGTTATACATATATTCCCCAGCGTCGGGCATTTCTTGAGGAGGCACTAAGGTCACTGACAGTAGATGTGGTTAGGAAACTAGCAGAGGGTGTGAAGACCTTATGCAGTGAAGCAGTTACAATGCCAGGGGAAGATGTAACTGAGCAGGAAGAAGCTATGGAAATGATTGGGGAATATGTAGATGACCTCAATAATGCTATGGGTAAGTGACAGCTTGAAAAGTGGCTGCCTACCTGATGATTGAATGAAAGCTGTGATCATTCCACTACAATGCTCCTTGACTTACGATGGGGTTACATTCCGATGGACCCATTGTAAGGTGAAAGTATTGTAAATCGAAAATACATTTAATACTGTACATCAAACCTGCCAAACATCATAGCATAGCCTAGCCTACCATAAATGTTCTCAGAACACTTACATAAGCCTACAGTTGGACAAAATCATCTAACACATAGCCTATTTTATAATAAAGTGTTGAATATTTCACCATCGTAAGTTGAACCATTGTAAGTCGGGAGTCATCTGGATGTACAAGAAAACAGAGTTGAAATTTATTGTAATTATCGGGGGTTAGAATCGCATGATATACTTGGTAATATATACATGCTTACACACTGTCCTACAGAAAACAGAAAGTTGATCATTTCCACTGGACAGGACCACAGATCAAGAATTGTTGTTACACTGTGCGTATGTCTATGAGAGGCAAATGTAGGATACTTTAGGAGTAAGTGTTCCATGTCTTCATTATGAAACTTGCATCTTGTATGTGAGGGGTCTTTTGATGTGTTGAAATGGTGTTAGTCAAGTTGTATAGATTGTTAGTATCCTTTACCAGGCTTCATCTGTAAGTGGTTATGCTAATGTGATTTTAGAAATTATTTGTCGCCTGATCTTTAAGGGTTATTTTTAGTTGAGAATTTAATTGGTCAGGAAGACTGACTTTGAACATTATACACTCTTCTAGTATTCAACCAGGTTCTAAACACACAAAGAATAATCTAGTTCAATTGTATTACAGTTGTTTGTTTTTTCAGATGTTCACAAAATGGGTGGCTTTCCTGTTCTCATCCGATGCCTAGATTCACCCCACACATCTCTACGTATTGGTGCTGCCAGTCTAATCGGAGACATATGTCAGAATGACTTATATTGCCAGGAAAATATGCTCTCATTAAATATTATGCCGGTTTTGCTTCATATGTTAGATACTGATGAAGACAGACAGGCAAGAGTCAAAGCCCTGTATGCTCTGTCATGTAAGTGTTTATGTTGCGGATAGGTTCCAAGGCAGTATTCTATGAGGTTCAGGGCAGGCATAAAGATATTATTTGTTGGTCTTATGAAATTAGAACAAATAATTTTATATAGATTTTGTGAAACAAAGACAATTACCAGTAGTGTTTGTGTAGGTTTGTTGGTACTCTGGAATGAGGAGTGGATTAGCTCATTGTATAGAACTACTCGTGCAGTGATTTGCATGAGAATTGTCAATACTGACCAGCTGAAATACTCTTAACATGAAAAATTCTTACTTTGATAAAAAGCTGTCATTATTTGGAGGAATGTATCTTTGTTTATAACATACTTAGCAGAATTCAAGAGATCAATCTAGGCACTTTATTTTTTAGGAGCATGCAAAGATTTGAAATCCATATAGGTGAGTCTGCTTGTACGGATCTGGAGGAAAACATTGTATTGGAAAGAGTGAGGAATGATAAATTGTTAGGAAGATATGTTTTGTGATTGCAGCAATTGTTGAAGTAATGAAAATTATGTAGATTTGATATGGAGGTGAGGAAAAATTAGGTATTGGAAGGTTGCATTGTCCAGAAATGAAACGAGTGGGACAAGTTTATAAATGAAGTAATATTGAGAGTATGAATGGATATGAAAAGAAAGACACACAACAGAAATATCATATTCATAATCTTCTTGACAGGTCTTATTCGAGACTGCCCAAAAGGCGAAACAGAATTCTTTGAAGCAGATGGCTTTTCATACTTGATGCGTGCAATGCAGTCTGGTGTGGAGAAACTGGTTGTCAAATCAGCATTCCTTTTAAATAAGCTTGTTAGAGGAAATGACTCTCACAAAGGTAAGTTTTCAGTATTATCTCTGCGTATTATATTATAAAGAATTTGATTTTATGGGCAAGTGATGAAACATATACATGCATTTAGGGCACAGAAGAGGTTGCATGAAATTGAAGAGAGAGGTAACATATTCTATGATTAGCATATTTATATCTTTACAAAAATGATATATTATTCATACCTGTTTGCCCTTTTCTTGTTCATGGAGGTAGTAGCAGGAACTGCTATTATTATGTATGGAATTATTCTGACAGCTGAATCAAGGGATATCTTTATGAAAGTAAATCTTGGTACTTGATAAGGCTTTGAAACTAAAGTATCCTCAAGAAACTGAGAAGAGTTCTTATCCAGAAAAGATTGACACTACTCCCACTCCTACTTTTAAAGATGACAACCTTATGCAAAAGGTGCAGCTTAATGTTGGTCCCTAACTTAAGTTATGAGCTTTGTGTCTACCATTGCAGATAGTTTTGTGCCAGTACAGAATGGCATTGAAATTTGATCCAAATCTTTGTTGAAAACATAGAACATTGTAATTACTTGTTTAGCTAGGTTTATGATGCAGCTCTCATATTGAAAACACCTTACACTTACTTCTTAACTCTATTGCATTCATCTCACACAGACAAACACATAACATCACCACACTTCTTGATTTTTGGGCTCCCCTGGTGGACGAGACCAGCTTCATTTCCACTGTGGGAGTTCCATAGTAGGAGTTCTTGTTGCAGGAAAGTAAGTAGTAACTGAATATAATCAGCTATGAGTGTAGCTCAGGGTCCGTAGTTTGATAAAGTGTCAAGGCAGATAGTTGGAATTTTATGATATTTTAGGTGGATACTTAAAGAAAAGCCAAAATTGCTGTTAAGAGTGTATAATGAAATAAAAGTGCTGCAGATGCTTTATACGGCAGAATATCAGACTAATGTTATGAAGAGGTCAGAAGTGCAAATTAACAAGAGAAATGTAATATGGGGCATATTCCTATTGGTGCATTCTGATAGCATCATTTGGATAATACATACCTGAAAGAAAACTGTTGTTACGAAAAAAAATCTTTAAGTTTACAAGGCTTCAGGTTAGGGGTATCAAGACTAATTCAACAGACTTTTATAGATTATGTATAATGTACAAAGAGAGAGAGATCTTGACTGGTATAAACATAAAAGAGTTACTGAGAGTGTTACTTTGAATTCATTGCTGTGTGGTTGCGAGGTACCATAATGTTTTTGCAGATTGTAAGAATTTTCATATAAGACTTTACATGGTGAGACGTCTTGAAGGCACTTAAGGAAAAATGATTTCTTATTCATTCCAGTCAAAACATGTTATAAGTACGTTGAGATAAGGTTAGGAATATCTGGAGCTTGTATGTGTTTTGCTCCCTACTGACAATTATTAGAAAATTTCAGACCACCCAATGGAGAAATTTAGAAACTTATCGGATAATTATCTGTAAAGTACATCAGATCAGCCAAATTGTAGTTGATTTGTAGGCTTGCAGGCTGCAGCCTTGAAGAACAGCAGAGAAACTTGGTTTTATACCAAGTGGTGGAGTTAGAGAGGAAGCACCAAAATGAGCACAAGGTATATTGAAAGTTGAGTTGTTCATTAAGTATCTGGTACTTAGTCATATCAGTTCATTAACACATTAGTCACTTTCAGTTTTTGTATTTTTCAATTGATTTATTTCAATTTTTCAGCTACGTTAGTATCCATGGGATATGTTGAGCAGTTAACAACAATACTGAGCAATGATGAGACAGACAGCATTTCCCGAGAGCATTGTACAGCAGCTCTGCTTGGTTTAGTATCATCTTATCCACTCGCACTCGCTGAGTGTTTGAGGCCTGAGCTCCATGTATCAGAACATTTAAAGTTGAGACTTGATGACATCAAAGACAAGGAGGAAACACAGGTAAGAATTGTATATCTTGAGTATTGTATTTAACTTTTAGTAGGTTGCTGATATGAAGATAGTGTTGTACAGTTGTTAAGGATTTAAAGATACTGATTCATGGGTAATGCATACATTTGAAGTGAACAGATGAATGGTTGTTTGTCAAATAATAAAGAATGATAGGTATGTCACAGATACTTAAGATATTACTTAAGATTGAGGCAGAACATGCAAGTTGATTGCTGTTAAGAGTTGATTATATTTGGGAGTAAGTGTAAGTTGCATCAGAAGAGCCTTGGAAAGACATTAAGGCAACTCCATTGCTGCCACAATGGTCACCTTTTAGTAGATTTTGCCTTCAGCTAATGTAGCACTTTTTCCTGTGTCCGAATGCTTTTTCCTTTTTAGTAAGGTAGCGTTAGGATTGCATGAATGATGACCTCATTTGCACACATTCACATGACAGTTAGAGTTATGTTTGGAGATTAGGTCATTTTTCTTTTGTTCCTAACACTATCTTGCTAAGGTGGGAGGAGCAGTTGGATTGAATAAAGAAAGTTCCCTAAGTTTTAAAGATATTTGAATTAGTTTCTTTTTTCAGGAGGAGGAAGGATACATCTTGGAGTTACTGAAGTTAATGGAGAGAGGAGATGGTGATGGTGATGAAAGTACATATAGATAATAATAAAGTGATAATATTTCACTTTATTTGTTTATGATTACGATATTTATTCCTTATCTTCAACATTGACCTCTATACAGTAAACCCTAAAAATGAAAAATTCAGAGAATGGAAATCCAGTACATGATGGATATGATTTTAAGAAAGGTAAACATGAGACGTGACAATGTGTGAAGCAATTAATACTGAGCCTCAGATAGCTTAAACAGTAGGGGAAGCAGGTGGTTAGGTGTCTTGCCATTCTTGCCATTGTCTTTTTTTACAGCTAGGAGCTCAATATCTTTATATTTTTTTCATACGCTTAATCTCCTAGGACAATCCTAAAGTTTGAACGAATGGTGCTATATTATTGAGGTACATGGTGTCTCAAAAGACTAGACTCACTGGTAGATTTGACTATTTACCTTGAATTCAGTATATGTTCAAATTGCATGATAGGTCTGAAGGACTCTTGGGTATGTGCATGCAAGCTTATGTTGTGCAATTTGAACTTTATTGACCTAAGCAAAATTGCCATTTACACATGCGAGTTTTAACCCTGTACTTTATTCCAAAAGAAATTCTTACCATAGATCTTTCATCAACCCAAGTGTTCTTCGTAAGATAGTTTCTTTTTTTTTTTTTTGAATATTGTTGAAATGTTTCCAAGCTAGGGACCCTAACCCTATTTGTCTATGGAAGGTCAGAAGATACTTTTTTATCTCTTGGGTTCACATCTGCAATTACTCCTGAAAACAAGGCAAAATTTCGTAGTTGTGGGGAGGTGAGAAAACATCTGTTGAAGCCCATGCATGTTTGGACACATCCCAGAAAATACAAAATAAGGAATGACTGTTTGTTACTAAAATTTGTGGTTAATAGTTGCACTTGCTTTCAGTGCTTTATTAGTCAGTATGATATAATGACTTCTGGAAATACTAGGGATAGTACTTTAGAGATATAAATACAGAACCAGGCTATTGTATATGGTGATGCTTTTCTGTGGTTAATTTATCTATACGACCATGCTATTGTCATCAGTTTACTAGATACAAAATAACAGAACCCACATTAGAATAGTTTGAATACTATTTCATTGTCCTCATTGAACAATTAAATATTGATTTTTGGCTTGGGGGGTTATCTGTTCAGAATAACTTCTTGTACAGGGCTGTAGAAGTATTTTTGAGGGATTTGAATGCATTCTTTTTTATGTTCTTTGTAAGAATAACACACTTCAATATAACACAGGTTCCCATGTAATGATTTTATATTTTTAGGGTTTATTGTATTGTAATTTGTATTTCTTTAAAAAAGTTCTACCATGCCATCCTGCGTATACATGATTTTTTATTAGTTTTGAAGTACTACAATGGAACACATGCTAAGGTTTATCATTGAATAGAATGTCTTTCTTTTGCTGAGACAGAATTACACATATAGAGCAAGAGTCTGTAATCCAAGGTTTTTGTTTGATGTTGTAAACATTTCTTTTCTTATTTAAAAGTATGTGTAATCCCTTTGTTTTCTTAACCTTAATAATGATGGGTGATCTTAAGTCGGCAACAATTTACAGCATTATTTGAAACAAATGCATTAAGCTTGTGGGTCTTGAAGGACAATAGTATCACTGCTTAGGTAGATAAGTGTGACACATGGATGAGTTACATTATTGTGATATACATGATGTACAAGTTGAGATTCTTATTTCAGACTCGATCACCACGAATTTAAGGCTTAATCTGGCAGTGTTATTGAAGGCCAGACAGAGTGGTAGTGTGTAGGGCTGGCGATGAAGAACGTGCAATCTCTTTAGTGAGATGCATAGCTAAGTGGAGCATCTTCAATATGAGCACTTTGTGCAATGGAGAGTATCTTCCTTATTCAGGAAGTGCAGAAGATATTCCTTGATTTAAAGTAATACGTTTATCCACGATTTTTTTATCCATTAATACGAGTGAAATTAGATTGATATATCCTTAAGTAAGTTTTAATAAATGTTGTTAGACCCTTTGATCATTTTGAATGCCTGCATCGATCAATTCAACCTTCTCATTCTTACTTTGCCGATGATACAGCCTTGCCGAAGATTACCTCAATACGGTGTAACGCTTTGCAGGCCGAGTCCGGTAACACACACACACACACACACACACTTATATACTGTACACGTAAACGAGTAATACCTCATGACTTTTATGATGTTTCCCATACTAAAATAATGCTTAAAGGGAATTTACCATTTTTAGTAACTTCTATTCGTGTAGCGGTTTGTGCCTCGAACCTACGGGGCTACAGAACCATATTTCACTACATAAAAAGTGCCTCAGAGAATTCATTGGAATGTCGTATGTGCAGTTCACATTATTTTCACAAGTCTAATATACACGATAAAAAGAACCCTCTTACATTTTCTGGTCTGCTCTAGAGCAATTTTGAACTTAAGCGTTAATGATTTTGAGAACATAACAGAAAATTGAGTGTAGATGCGGCGTATCTCGGTCATTAAGTTTCTCTAAAATACTCATCAGTGGCCTTGATAATGAATTACTTCAAAGCCTCCTTGAGAGTCGCCATCATAGACTGTAAACTGGTACATCTTGGGTAAAACAAGGTCCACAGTAATTGAGGAGGGAGATATGACGGCATTGCAGTGCATATTGCCGTATCTTTCAGTGTTTACGGAAATATTTGTATATGATTTTTTTCAAACCTATATCTGATTTGTATATCACGAATGACTAAATCTTTGATAGCCATTAAATCCAATAACATACGAGTATTTAGTTTCTATTGTACAAAGTTGTCTTGAGTGGTAA
>JAUTXX010007649.1:0-10020 GCA_032273605.1 Panulirus laevicauda
CACACACACACACACACACACACACACACACACACACACACACACACACACACACACACACACACACACACGCACCCTCTCTAGGGGGCCCAGGTAGGTATTTGGCTGGTTGGCCAGTAGGGGCATGTGTGTCGTGTGGAGAAATGCGCTAAACAGTCCATTTGGCCTTTTTATATCACTGATGTGTCACCAGGTCGATGTGGCCGACCCTTCCATCATACATGCCTCCCTCGCCTCGCACGTTTTCCGTCGCTTGACATGTCCTCCTCCGCTCCACACGCCGTTCCTCGCCTCACACGTCCTCCTTAGGCTTACACGCCCTCCCTCCCTTCACACGTCCTCCTCCGCTCCTCGTGGTTCTCCCTTTTACGCGTCCTCTCCCTCCTCACGGGTCAACCTCTTCGTATTTTTAGTTTCCCCTCCGTTTGAACGCTATGCATATTCCACACCTCTCCCCTCGCTCTACATCTTCGACTCGCCCGCATACTCCATATCACACCTCCCCTTCCGCGCACATACTCCCCAGCCCCCATGTCCTCCTCAACCCCTCCCATTCACATGCTTGCCAGCCTTCTCCACGTTCTCCCTACTCCTTCCAATCACATGCCAACATCGTCTTCCGCATTTACTCCACCCCTTCCAGTCACATTCTCTCCAGCCTTTATGATCTCCCCAGCCCTCTCCACTTCCTCCCCACCCTTTCCAGCAATATACTCCCCAGCCTCTGTGATCTCCCCAGCCCTCTCCACCTCCTCCCCACCTATTCGAGTCGCAGACTCCCTAGCCTCTATGATCTCCTCAGCCGTCATCCTCCCCACCTCCTTTGAGTCGCATACTCCCCAGCCTCTGCGATCTCCCCAGCCTCCTCCGTATCCTCATCGCCCCTTCCAGTCATAGACGTAACCCATTAGAATATGAGACGTCGTCGTATCGTGTACGTATAGATATAATTAGGATGTGCATGTTGCCCTGTTGTCATTATTGATACCGACGTGTCAGCGAGAACATTTTGCCATTCGTTCTCTGGTTGCGACGGGTTCGCCTCCCTTTGATCGTCAGGGACGCGCGTTGGTTGTGTGTGTTACTTCCGAGAGGTTTGTCGTCTCCCCGGGTCAATAGAGGGTTACATTGACTATGCCCTCCTGCGACGTGTTGTTGAGTGTTTTGAAGTGTGAAACGTGCTTGACCCCTGGAAGTCTCCATCCAGTTTTGCTGCCCCTTGAACGTGCTGCCATTTTGTGGACAATGAGGGGGAAACTACAGGTTTTTTTCTTTTATCTCGGTAAAAACACACACACGTCATGAAGTTCAAGAAGAGGCAGTGGGTTTGTACTTGAGTTGAGAATCCTTCCGCTCTGATGGTCTCAGCTCTAAATTGCGGTCTTTAAGCATTCATGGTCTATCCTATCCCCAGATACACAGTGTCATGGTCTTTAGCACTTCACTGTTGCCTTGGATTAGGGTTTTTACACATGCTGTATGTACTTCCATTTTTCGTTCGGCTCTTATCTCCAACCTTTGGGCATTCACCCTCTTCTCCCAGGTACACCATGCCATTCCCTCGCACTTCTCAGTTGTCCTGGAGCAAGGGGGTCGTTACAAGGGGTAAGGCAGTTCGCCGGCGTTTCCCCTGTCATGCTTGAGAAGTGAGGTTGCCGGAAGGCTGAGAGAGAGAGAGAGAGAGAGAGAGAGAGAGAGAGAGAGAGAGAGAGAGAGAGAGAGAGAGAGAGAGGTCAGACTCCGGGGGGCGCACAGGTCAGCAGCATCTGATGGTGAGGTGCGGTAAGGGTGAGGGTGTGTGTACCGAGGGTGGGTGATTGCCGCCCTAGCGCCCCCGTGGACCTCTAACGACAAGAGGGTGGGTATCAGATTGCCTGGAAAGATACCAGGATGATAACTCGTAACTGGGAACGATTTCTGCTTCCCGCCGGTTCTCTCCCTCCAGTCTTATCTCACCCTTGGCACTCCTGGCTGCTAACCAGTTCTGTTTCTCTTTTCCGCCACTGGATTTATTTCGTGCCTTAAACACCGGCTGGCAACTACGTGTGTTTCATTCTTTAATCTTCCAGTTATTTCTTAACTCCGACACTGGCGGGGGAAAAAAAAAGAATCTTTTCTAAAAGTTTTGGGTTTCATGCTCAGCGTTCATATATGTGTTGCTTTGAAAATTTTATCAACTCTTTTTATTTCCTCCACACGTATGATTTGCTCCTTAAACAGTTCAGGTAAGTTAGAATCAGATCCTTTATTTGACGTGAATGTTATACACACTTGTACCATCAGGTTACTGCCAGGAATAGTGGCTAACATACGAACTGGAAATAACATGATAAACATCCAGGTATGCCACTCAGGGAGTGTTACAATAGGATGAACTTCAAGAAGGCATACAAACACATACGGACAATTAACTGCGGGGTTGCTTGACATCACGTCAGTGAGATCAAACAGTATGGCAAACTAAGCAGTCTCTTTTTGCGACAGACGGACCCTTCACATTCTCAGTCCCCCACGTTGAGTGAGCTCTTTCAGCGTTGCACAGACAGGTGGCATTATCGTTGTTTAAGAAAGACCAAAGGTACTCTTGACATCAGGTAATCTAGATAATCTTGTGTTTGAAACCGGAGACGATATTACATGTGTAACCGTTGCCTTGAGGGGAAGAGTGGATGGTAGGTATTAGATGAGACCATTACTAACACAGTACTGGTACTTACACTAAGAGTGGGTCTGGAGCATCTACCCCGCTCGCAATTTCGATTAGGGAGAGATATCTCGCGTACACCACAGCTTTAGGGTCGCCATGGAGACTGGGTGTTGTAAAGCATGCCTCCAAGACCCGAGTGTTGAGGTGACCAGACAGACCATGACGACATTCGCTCCCACTCGCAGGTCATTTATGGTGTGGGAAATGTAATGAACCTTCGGTCGACGGATTACGAGTTACAGATGCCAGCTTATGCTTGTCTCTCACCCACATGTCATATGTGGTATGAGAAGAATTAGCCAGTGGATCGGATCGACCTGTGGTAGGTGGAATATGTCTTAAAAGATGCCAGTCTCTGGCTCTCCCTTTTCCTTCCCCCCCACTTTTAACTCGTTTATCCGGACCAAACTTCCCTGCCGTAGTTGTAAACTGCTCGGGGAGAAACATTTATGGCAAGGCTCCGGGAGGTGCAAGTCTCCTGATGGATCTTGGAGCCACAACCAGACTCTTAATTCCTCTCATTTCCTCCCCGACACTTTCGCGGGCAGCGTCTGCAGACGTCATCTGCCCCCCGCTGGGTGTGCGATATTGTCTAATCTCATTAATTCGGCCTCTCTTGATGACTCCACTTTCTCAATTCCAACTTTTCTTCCCCCCGTTATTTCCCCCCTTCCCCCAAGCAATTTAATTTGCTTGTGGCTGGGTGGAGTAATGTCTGCGGGGGGAGAGTCTTACTGTCTGTCACCGGCGAGGCTCTGATGACTGTCTGGCTAAGGCCAGGCCACGAACCGTGGTTCCGGTGCCACCAGCGTTCCCAAGTATTGCTCCTGGCATGTGAGTGCCTCGTTTTATTAATATTTACCATGTGCCGAAAATACCAAGATTGGGAGCAACTTTTTTTTTTATCTTCTTTTTAGATAGATGGAGGACTGCAATTTGGGTCTCTATTCTGAGAGTGGGCAGATTGGAATTTGTATATATGTATGTATATGTACCGTATACATGTTTCGAGGTTGTCCTTGACTTGAAGTGCCACCTTGCGGGAGAGCCGTTCGTTGCCTCACCAATATTGTCTCTCCCGCGTGGACGTGTGACCTGTGAATACGCCCGTGGCTCGCTGCTGGTCGTATGCTCGTCTCAGAACAACGCCGTCGGAGAAACTAAATTGCTTGGGTCAGTTCCGGACGAGTTAGTGGGCGGGAAGTGGTGTTCGGACAGTTTGTTTGATCGGGTTTGACCTCGAGTATAGGTTGTGTCCGGCCAAGACGACATCATATGCATGGATGATTTTCAGTTGACAAGGTTCGTACAAAGTCTGCAAAAAGTCTGACTGTATAATTAAAGATTCAGGCCTTCAGAGTCTGATGAAATGGTCTTGATATAGATATTCTTATGATGTGAAGTATTGCACAGAGTATTGCGACAGTTTACTTTCAGTTGCTTGTGCCATTTTGATTGTAAACTATATGTTTCTTTAGAAATGATGAGGCTTATGTTGTATATATGGATTATCATTTGTAAGAATGGCCATGAAACATTGTCTGGACGACTGTAGAAAAAGAAAGGGTCTGGAATTTGATGTTCCAGTGAGTGCACAAACCCTGAGGTGGTGTTGATGTACAGATGAATTACGATTGTACTTGACCGTGGCTGTATCAGGCTAGTTCCAGCTGCTAGTTCGAACTGCTGGAAGCGAGGGGAGTTGGGGTAAAAGCTCCAAAAGTTTGTTGTGTGGTTGGCGTTGGAATAAGTTACACGCCGGACTGATGCTCGAATGAAACAGCTTTGGTGGGCGAAGTCGTAACTGTTTGATTGATTGATGAAGCAGAGTTGTGTCGGTGGGTCATGTTCCAGGCAGAGCGGTCGGTTACCATAGAGGTTCGGGTCGTTGACGGACTGTCGGGAACTAGTGACGTCCTGTGGACAGGTTCTGGTTCCTTGGTTGTCATGGAGCCCTGCTGCCTTTGAGCTTTATAACATCTAGTGTGCAGTTTCTGGTCGTCATGGAAGTGTCATGAGCTAAGAACATGCAGCGCACACGTTCTGGGAGTTGGTTGTCATGGACGTGTCATGAGTTCAGAAAATCCAGTGCACATGTTGTGGGTGCTGGTTGTCATGGACCACTCATGAGGCAATAGTTACCTCCATTCATGGAATTTCCATGCATGATGTCTTGGGTTCCAGCCAGTGAACACGAGTCACTCGTACAACCGAAATAAGCTCAAACTGAGTCGATTTTTTGACTCCTTGTACCCGACAATATTTGTGTTGCACTCTCAGGTACGACCAGGTCTCCTTGTATACGACATTTATGTTGCACCCCAGGTGCGACCCGGTCTCCTTGCGACAGCACTTCTATTGCACCCCAGGTACGACCAAGTGTACACTCTTGGATGATGTGAATAACGCTGTAGGCTGTTCAGGAAATAGATTATCTAGATAATGACACAGCGTTCTAATCGCACGGGAAGCAGGAGTAGGTTGATATACCATTGTTTAAACTGGCGTTCAGTGACTGTGATACCCCATTCCTTGTGAGGGATGGTGATGGGAAGCCAGCCCCTTGATCATGGGTAAGGTAATTATTGCTGGTAGCAGGAACGGGCACCGTTTGATGTCAGATGTACATGATGAGAGAGGTGGTGTTGCTCTTACGAGAAGGTGAACTGTGTTTAGTGGGAGGATATAGCATTGTCTCGATGATAGTCGAACTGTTGTCACTTGGAAGGTCACCAGCGTCTCGAATTATTATTTTGGGGAGGCACTCTATACCTCCAATGTGGCACTGATGCCTCTGCACTCCCCTGAGTGACACAGTTCGTCTTCTGTAGTAATGACACGACTGTTCCCCCACTGTTTAAGTGTCTTCCCTCGCCTCACTCCTGCCCCATGAAGCACGACCATTGTTTCCTCACTCTGCTGCCGGCGGTCCATTATATCACCGTCTTTCTCTGTGGCACTGTTCCCCAAGCGGAGGTTATGACGACATCCTTTGGTGTCTTATATTTCCCCCCAGCTGTGTTGGAGCTTTCACCTCTGTTTGTGGAAGAGTTCCACCGCGCTGGCTGTGGTTTATTGGTTGGCTACTTACTTACGACGGTGTGGCCTTTCAACACGACGCGACAACACCTTGAGCAATACGATACGACCTTTGGGAATGATGGCCCGGCTTGGGTCTGATCCTTCAAGGTCCATGTCGTCGAAGACCCAAGTCATCCAAACCAGTGATCGTACCGTCGTGCTCAAGGGTCGCATCGTTGCGTTTAAGGATCGCACATCGTCTGTAGGGTCGCATCGCCGTGTTCAAAGGGTCGTATCGTTGCGCTCACTGTTCACTGGGTTACGTCCGCGATATTTAACCGTGTCAGAAGTTCACCTGTCAGAAATACGACATGCATCACCTGTCGCAGTGTCACAGCGTCTCCCCCCCTGACACGAGACTTTTTCTGCCACAAATTACGTCGTGAGTGTGACCGTTACTTCTCGCTGGTCGTAACGCCGGAACCCATCTTCCACGCAGGAATTGCACGCTCGGAATGAGATCACGTAGCGTGTGTTGCCATGATTCGCTTGTATGCAAGAAAGCCCCACACACCCACCCTACTGCTGAACGTGGCTTGGACGCCTAGGTGGTGTTTACCCTGCCCTTAATGGGGGGGTGCCTCAGGAGTGTGATCAGCTGCTGGTGCTTGTGTGTGCGTGTGTTCAGCTGTGAACTCGGAAGACGTGTTCCAGCACTTGTATGCGGTATATGGGGAGACAGTACCATCACCCCCACCGCCCACTCGGCAAGCCCCGCGTATTTCAGAATCTTAAAAAGACAGCGAGGAAGTCATGTACTGTACATCCTGTGGGTGTATTCCAGACACGAGCGTAATCTTGCACGGGAAGGAGGAGGAAACAGCAGCTGCAGCGGCAGCAGCAGCGGAGAGTTCAATACTAAACTCTTTACTTGACTCTTTGACTTTCATGTTAGGACTCTGTCATCAGGGTCTTGAAAATTCGTGTACGCTTTGAAAAGGGATTGGTCCGAAACTCTCCATATACGACGAAGTCTTCAGCCGGTAACCCCTTGAGCAAGACGGTACTAGACCTTCGACCACGGCGGTACGACCCGTTGAGAGCAACTGTGCGACTTTTGGACATGAGGACGGTACGGACGACCCATGAGCACGATGGTACGACCCTTGGGCACGAGGTTGTGGTCCTTGAACGCGATGTTAAAGACAAGGGCTGATGGCGCGGCGCGTCGGGAGTTTTGATCTGTCTCCTTAAAGGTCTGGTCAGAGGCTAGACCAACATAAGCAAGGGTCGTACCTTCGCACGAACTCAAGGGTCGTTCCCTCGAACTCTAGGGCTTAAACCTCATTAAGAAAATGAGATAGATAAGTAAAGAACATACCATCAGGTGCAGAAAAGATATCTCGTAATTTTCCTCTTTATACAGTATCTTTATGCATTTCTTCCTTTTTTTTCATTCTTGTTTTTCATTTCCTGCTCCCAAGACTCACGCGCATTTTGTACTGCACTGCCCTCATGCGCCGTATACTGCAGTGCCATCCCCATATAAATTCAGTTGCAGTGCCATTCTGCGTCAGTCTCCCCATTTTCGTCATGTAATACATGCATTTCAGTACCACTAAAGGTGTTATATACATTGCAGTGTACTACAGTAGCATCATGTATTACAGTGCCACTCATTTATTGCGTGTTGCAATGCTTCTTATACACTATACGTAGTGGTGCCTTACTCATATTCCCTTTGTTATAGTGCCACCCATACACCGTATAAGCAGTGACACTATGTATATGCACTGTATAAAGCCGTGCCACCCCCATATTGCCCTTATGACAGTGCCATCCATGTTACATATATATAGCAATGCCACACAGGCACTATATATATATATAGCAGTGCCACCCCCTCATATTTTGCGTATGAGAGAGCTACCCACGCACCGTGTACAGCAGGAGCCACCCTCATGCTTCAGCTGTCACACTCCCATCCATACGTCTTGCGTCGCTGCCGTGGGAAGAGCGACGTTCGTTCTCATCATCCCCGTCACTTACCTACCTCTTGTCTCCCTCATCTTCATCATCATCATTACCATCGACGTCATGATCATCCTCGACCTCATTAACGTTCAAAGGCCTAACCTCGGCAGTGCAGCTGCAAAAATAAACTGGGGAGGGGAAAAAATGGAGGAGAGAAAAAAAAGAAAATCCGTCATCTGCTTAACGCAGTGTAAAACGCGCTGATATCCCCCTCCGTGTTGCGCTGCGGAGCTGATGATAATCACGTGAGTTAGGAAAAAAAATGATTAGCCTTATGATCAGCTGGCTCGTTAACAGTTGATCGTTGTTGGTTCCAGTCGCAGCCAACCGGTTGTGTTGTGCTCCAGATCCACCGATGTCTCTCGCTGCGCCTCATTCAGCCCTGAGGGTCATTGTTCTCACGATGAACCACCTCGTTAGGAGTACTGCCCCAGTTGATCATCATTAGCGCCCCAGTTGCTGCCGACTGCCGATTTCCCCCTTTGGTGCTGGCCACACGTCTACTGATTACATCATCCCTAACCTCCCAGTTCGATAACTACCCACTCAGATCCTAACCTAACCTAACCTAACCTAACCTAACCTAACCTAACCTAACCTAACCTCCCAGTTCGATAACTACCCACTTAGATCCTAAATGGCCCAGACTTCATTTTGGTAGTTGATTGGTCATCAGGTGGTCAACATCGACAAGATTGGTCCCACCAGAGAGTCTAGTCAGACATGCGAGAGATCAGCGAAGGAAGAGTGGACCAGCGGTAGCGCTGGTGAGGACCCGAACGCCACACGCACACGACAGAGGAGTTGCATCCACGACCCGGAGGCCAGCAGTCATTCCGAGCGTCGTGCGGAGACGAACGGACCTGCGTGCCAGACGTCGCGCGACCGTGTGCTCTCGCAGACGACGGGCTCTCCCGCGCGATCGATTGCCCGGCGCCCTCCTGCGATATATCGGGACACAAGCATCACACGCGGAGATCATTACGGTATTTGATAGACGATGCGTAAACGATTTGCCAGTCTACTCACTGCCGCGTGGCAGTAAATACAAAGGAATGCCGACACCAGTAGGTCACCGGATCCCCTTAACAAGCTATTGGGATCCTCATCGAAACGAACTAACTAACCAGCAAAACACCCTCATCTTTGTTTCGCTAGAAACAGAGAGAGAGAGAGAGAGAGAGAGAGAGAGAGAGAGTCCACCAACAACAACACGGAACAAGCTCTGGGAATCACCCGATCACCGGTTAAATAGGGGATCAAAGAGCCGACAAACTCACTAATCGACGGAGCAACGCACAGACGACGGCTGACCGCTCACACACGCACACGGCTGGCCAGGGGGCTCGGACGAGAGAGAGAGAGAGAGAGAGAGAGAGAGAGAGAGAGAGAGAGAGAGAGCCGTGAACTCAAAAAAATTAAATTATCGACAAGAACCAGAGACGCCCGACCCGCGCACCCGCAGACCAAGCCAGCAAACACAGGACGGCACAAAAGACCGACTGGGCTCAACTCTCCGCTAATGACGCTGCTTGATGAAATGATTTGCTCGAGCTTTCCGGCGAACGCTCAGCCTGCACCTCGATTTTGGTTGGGAGGTGGGAGGGGAAACCTCACGGATTATCTCGTTCATCATTACTGCATTGATCTCTGTGTTTTAGGGTAAATCCAGGAAGCTGGACGGTATCGGGGACTAACCAAACTACTGCTGGATGTGGTTTTGTAACGTGTGTGTGTGTGTGTGTGTGTGTGTGTGTGTCTAGGGTGGTGACCGAGTTTCGTCTATTGTCCAAATACCTTCGGGTGAGTTGAGCAGCCGTAGGGGAAGGGCGACCGGGTGCTTGTGCTTAAACTGGCCGGCGCAAAGGTTTGGCTGGGTTTTCATTAGACATCGCGAAAGGGGTCAATTTCATGCAAGAACTCACTGATACTATTGCTGCTGCTGCTGCTGCTGCTGGGCCTTCAGTGCCCTCTCACCTTCTCCTCTCCCCCTCTCTCACCTGGTTCACCAGAAGCCTCATGCCTTTCTCCCACTCTTCTTCACTCGCTAGCCTTTCTTCCTCTTCGGCTGTGTCTCGCAGCGGCCTTTCTTAGTCTTCTCTTTGGCCATTTTTACCTGACATCGAAGGATCAGGTAAAAAAAGGCCAGGTTGTTATACCCAAGAGCTGTACCCTCGTGCTCAACGGTCTTACTGTTGGCCTCAGGGGTCGAGCCGTTGTGCTCGAGTGGGACTTTCGTGCTCAAGGGCCGTACCGTT
>JAUTXX010007660.1:0-10020 GCA_032273605.1 Panulirus laevicauda
ATTTTCCAACATATATATATATATATATATATGCGTAGTATAACATGTAAACCCTTGGCACGATACATATGACAGTGTGTTGTGGTGTTGGAGATTTAAAGTTTATAACAACTGGTGTATTAATTTCGTGTTTGTGAATGTTGCTACCTCCCTCACACGAAGGATACACTCTACACAAAATGAAGATAACAAATTTGTGTCCGCATATTCTAGAGTCACCAAAGCTGAGCTATGAAGACTAGGCTAGCGTAACCTAGCCAAACTGAGCCTCGCATAAGAGGGTGCTAGGCTAGGCTAGCCAAACAGAGCCTCACACTAGTGTTTACCCATAACCCAAACTAGCATTAGCCTATCCTAAAATCCCATTTCCTAAACGTAAACGAGTCACCCACACCTACTTAATCTAGCCTTGCCTTGCTCAAAACCATAACCCAATCTAGCTAATATAACCTAGACACACACCCACATGATCTATCCTAGTTCTACCTAACTTACCCTACCATATACTCTAAGCTAAGACGAACCAAACTACCTTAAACAACCAAACCAAACCTTACACAAGCACACTCATATAATGATCCGTCATTTATACATTATTAATCGTATCTTCAAAAAAATATAAAAGAAAATCGTGGCGTTAATCGCCTTTGTAAACCATGATTGACGGGGGCTCAAAGTACGATAAAGAAAATGTAATCTAAAACCGATGGTTACCTGAATATTAATCTTATTTGTCAGTATCTGTACAAAAATGGTCGACTATTCGTACAATATATGAAACAATTTATCATTGAAAGGAATGGGAATTATAAGTCTTTAGAGTCAAGATATATAAATCAAATATTCGGAGGTAAATTATTGGAAGAAAAGTACGTAAATTACAAGTCATTCCGGAAGAGTCAAATTAAAAAAATCATTAGTCCTTGTCGGCAAAGTACGTAAATTACAAGTCCTCGATATCCTTTGAGGTAAAGTATGAACAAGTCCTTAAAGTTAACGTGTGTAATTCAGAAATCAAAGTATCCAAATTAGAAGTTCTTGGAGTCAAAGTATCTAAACTTAGAAAGCCTTTGTGGGCGAAGTACGAAAAGTAGATTTTATTGACGTCAAAGTATCAAAGTTGCAGGTCCTTAGAGTCAAAGTATCTGAACTGAAAACCCTTGGGGCAAAGTATTTAAACTGCAAGTCCATGGAGTCAAAGTATGTAAATTATATGCCTTTGGTGTCAAGAGTATGCAAATTACACGTCTACAGAGTCAGGGCAAAGGTAAATGACAGGTGTAAAAATTGTTTGTACACAAACCACTCCGTCCATAAGCAAGCTCAAATATGCCACGGACAGGTAAAGGCGGACGTGATCATAAATTTACTCACACTGCAAGTAATGCAGTAGAGTGGACTTTCAAGTTCCAACGAGAACTTACCCTAACTTTGAGAACTTTCTTGTTGGTGGCCACTGGGAGCTTGAATACGTGATAGTCTGGACTCCCATGGCCGAAAGTCGACTGCTCTGGACACTGTAATATCAAAGAGGAATAAAAAGAGAAGTGTGTTGGGAGTTTACGAGTTGCATGGTTGAGGAAAATGCACACGAAAATAAGGTGACAATGATTTGGGGCTGCGGCTGTGAGGGTGGAGCGTCTGGTGTTTAGTTTGAACGAGAAAGACAAAAGTTTGATCGTGGAACGAAGCGGCAAAAGTAGGTTCCGGGGTAAAGCGCAGTGCGTAGTTAAATGAGAAAGTTAAATATGGAAATTACAGAAGATTGGGGAGAAATAATGCTACCTACGTGTTTCCTCTGCGTGTCGGAGAAGCAGGCGAAGAGAGGCAGGAGTGCTGGAAATATTTCCTTCCTGTATTATCATTTTCTAAAAGTAGGAGCATGAGGAAGAGCCAAGTGAGGATATTTTCTCGTAGACTCTGTCCTCTTCCTGACGCTACCTTGCTAAGGCGGGAAAAATTAACAAATGTAATTAAAAAAAATATGCAAAAAGAGTAAGTAGATACACGTACAATGATTAACCTGTCAAACAAGACAGGAATAAACTATACCAAGAAGAAAATTCCTGGAGATCTTTTGAGAAGAGTAAAACAAAGTCTTTAATGGAGTATACTGAAGTAGACCTACTTAGGAATGCAATTATCAGACGACCTGATAGCCCATGAAGTAACTCTCCTCCACTGGAGGACTGTTATAGTATCTTAAATAAACCAATTTTCTCGTGTTGAGTGTGTCACGCTGTGGCAGGGAGGAGAGAGAGAGAGAGGGAGGAGAGAGACAGGGAGGGAGAGGGTGTGGGGGGTGGCTATCTAGATGGTAGAGTACTGTCAAAACAAGAGTGACGTCAGTAGATGGAGAAAACACAGCTGAAACACCTCGGAACTCGTCCGTGGGGTGGAGAGAGAGAGAGAGAGAGAGAGAGAGAGAGAGAGAGAGAGAGAGAGACGCAGGCGAGGCCAAGAGTCGAATCTTTTAGTTCAGCAGGAGGGAAGGGCCACTTGCGTGATACCTAACCTACGAGGGAGCTCTTACCCTGACGCATGGATGACCATTCCTGCAGTAGGGTCTCTTCACGTAGATCAGAGATCGCTGGACGGACGGAGACCTGAAAATGGAGAGGAGATAAGACAGGGAATATAATAGATCAAGATAGGGTTGTTGTTGTGGGAGGGAGGAGGAGGAGGGGGTCGTTCCTGAATAGACAAGACAACAAAGGCGTCGAGGGGTAGATGCATGCAACACACGTGACAACATGCAATGCAAGCACACATGATAACACGATACGACGTGAATGACATGATGCAAGCATTACACCAAAGCACACACACACACACACACAGAATAGTAGACACGAGTGTGCGTGGCTCATGCAGGGGTGGGAGTGAACTGAATGTAAGGTGTATTGTATATAACAAAGTGAAGAATTTCATTAAGGAAATGAAGGGTGAACATAAAAAAAGGTTGACGGGAGTACACGCCATTATGTCATCCTGACACAAATTAATCAAGTCTACCAAGTGAAGACCTCAAAGATATGTTTAACAGTTTAAGTATAACTCATTCTCTTTAAGAAAGCAAAGACGAAACGTAGAACATATTGCAAGTGAACGTACAGGTGTTCAAGATGAACAAGTTCAGCTTTACTTTAGACCAGGTTCTATCTCAAGAGGCTTTTATATAATTGGAAGGACAGAAAATGGGAAGTGGCGAGAAGTTTAACGTAATCAAAAATCAAACTGAATCTCAAGAGGCTTTTATGTAACTGGACGGACAGAAAATGGGAAGTGGTGAGACGTACAACGTAATTCAAAAATCATACAGAATGATAATCAAGTCTACGAGAGGTTAGAGATAGGCAGGTGGGTCTCCACATTTCTCTGAAACGATTAAGAGAGACAATTATATTATAAGAAAACCAAGACGACCATTTCTGATATACTACTATAAACCCTATACGTGGCGGAGGAATGTTACGCTGGTTGGATGGAGTGGAGCTGGATTTACTGTTACTTAGATGTGAACTGAAATGGGTGAGGTAGATTGAGATATTCACTTAAGTGAAAGTAACATTGTAGTGAGGGAGAACGACTCACTAAAGACGCGAGTTCTTAGATGTTGGTAGACGAAAACAATATTTCGGACGAAATCTTATAAAAATACAGTAGATTCTTGGGACTCTTATCATAAAGTTGAATTTCTGAAAGGTAATGGATTACGAAAGGACCAATATAGTTCACGATCCCAAATCGTCCCGGGAAAGCTTGCTTGGACGAGTACAAAAACAAAGTTATACAAAGACAAAGCCCCCTTCCGTTACCCAGTCCTGCTCGACCTTGAGGCACAGAAAAAGTAAAACGATATCCTTTTAAAGAACTCCCTGACGGTGACGCTCTCCATCCTACCAACCCCACCCAGCCCAGATCACCAGCAGACATGGTTTGGATCTGATGAAACCAACGAGGTACACCGAGCCTGTCTGATCCATACACTGTACTCCTGCGGCGTACATATGTACACTATGTAGTCCGACAAGGGAGTTAAGATCGACGACTTCTTGGGGGGTGGGTGTGCGTGTCCCCCCTGGAGGAGAACGAGGTGTGATGCCACACCAACGAAGACAGACGACATGTTGAGGCTGACGTGAAGAAATTGTTTACTAACCCCTGAAGCTGGGGTGGTGGTGGAGTTGAATGCGAGTGTTGATACCACGTCGAGGATGGAGGAGGATTCTCATCCTGCATTATTACTGGAAGCAACTGGGATTTACCCCCCAGGAATCCAGCATGGCTAGATATCTACTGAAGATACACACATGGTGATGGTATTTATTGGAATGACTACATAAGAACCTTCCACAGGGAGAGTGAATAAATGAAGCCTAAGACTGAAAGAAATAAAATATTGACTCGGATCTCTCAGCTTTACTGTCCTGTGTCCATCAATAGTGGTGGGTGGGTGAGGAGGAGGAGCCTTCTGCTTTACTATCTTGTCTCCATCTACAGTAGTGGGTGGGAAGGAGCCTTCTGCTTTACAATCCTGTCTCTATCTATAGTGGTGGGTGGAGGGGTGCCTTCAGCTTTACTATCCACTCTCTATCTATAGTGGTGGACGGGTAGGAGCTTTCAACTTCACTATCCTGTCTCTATCTATCATGGTGGGTGAGTAAAAGCCTTCAACTTTACTATCCAGTCTCCATCTGTAGTGGTGGGTGGAGAGGAGCCTTTGCGATACCATTCTCTCTCCATTTATACAGACTAGCAATGATACATACCACTCATTTTCTCCGGCAGATAACCCCATCAGAGACCATTAGCTCTTGTCACTTGTTTATCTCACTCCACAGCTAAGACATCTAAGAATCAAATAAGGGTAGCTACAGCTGCACATAGGAAATATACAGGAAAATAGCGTAGAGAGAGAAGATGATCCTAGAATAGACGTACTGAGTGGATGTGGAGAGAGGGAGAGTGGTGCAAGCACTCAAAAGGTTCCACGTGGGAGGAAAAAAGTGGAACACGTCAGAGTGAAGGGGAGCAGTAGACGAGTGGTTCATTGATCACAATGTGAGGCACGAGTCCCCAGCCCCCTGCCTGGCCTCCCTCAGGAGTCATATCATCTTGTGAAGACGCATCACACACACACACACACACACAATACGATCTCTACTGTCATCAATTATCATGCAGCATTTATCTATTGTCATAGAGTATTAATCATTACCCAGACGACTTATTTGTCTTACTTTATAATGACAATGTTTTTAGGTTTCCTTTTCTATAATTCAATATCTAAAAAGTTTATTTGTTCAGAGTTTGTCTATCAATATTGTTTTCTAAAATGCCTTATTTTTCTAAGTACGTTGAGACAGTTTCCGAGAGGGTGTGGGTGAAGGGTATATACTAAGGGGTAGGTGGAAGTAAGCATAGAGTGTACACTGGGTGTAGCAGTATGGGTTAACTGGAAGCAAGCATAGAGCATACAGTGGGTAAAATAACTGGGGGTAGGTGGAAGCAAGCATGCAGCATACAGTGGGTGTAATAACTGGGGGTAGGTGGAAGCAAGCATGCAGCATACAGTGAGTACAATAACTGGGAGTAGGTGGAAGCAAGCATGCAGCATACAGTGGGTGCAACAACTGGGAGTAGGTGGAAGCAAGAATGCAACGTACAGTGGTGGTTGAAAGCTGACACTAATAAAAAAAAAGGGAAGGCTGGTATATACTGATCCTATGAATTACTGATGAATAAAAACTGGTTTATTGTTCAACTTGACGTGAACTGCACAGACTAGCTCGGAGCACAGCCTGGTCTTCATAAAAGTATTCTCTTGTGTTTGCAGCTCCCACAGTTGGTCCACACAGTAGCTGCTTCTCTCTCACTAAGTCCTCAAAAGAGGAACAATTAGCGAGTGCAAACTGTTGTTTAAGAAGGAGGAAAAAAAAAAAAAAGAAACACCCGGGCGCAAGAGTGGAAATAAAAAGAGACTGTACGTAAAAATGAGAGGAAGTGCGTTCTTGGCGGAGCGAAGAGCGTATATGCTTTGTTCGCACGACACGCCACCCAGTATATAAATAGCGGAAATGACCACTAACCTCTGAATGGTAATAGCAGGAAGGTTGGAGGAGAGACAGACCCACAGATGGCAGGACAAAAAGAGGAAGCAAGACTGGGAGACGGAACCGTAATGACGCCGAGGAACAGTTGAAGCCACGAGGAAGGACGAGAAGGATAGAAGTGCGGAAACTTTTTACCAGGGGAAAATTTTCCCTGCATATCTTAGTATTACCTTAGGAGGAGGAGGAGGAGGAGGAGAAATAAGAGCGTGTGTGTGTGTGTGAGGTCAAGAACGCGTGTTATGGACTGAAAGAAAGATTAGATAATACTCGAGTGTTTATACTTGCAATGAGACAAAAAAAAAAATGCCTCTCGTTGGTGAGATAAAGCTCAAGGGTGTGCTATTATAGTCTATAAAGAGACAATTAAGGGAAGAGAGTTAAGGAGAAGCAGTGGGTAAATATGGGATGGTGGTACACCATTGGATATACCTTTTTATAAAGTTACAGCGAAGGTTCACACCTTCGTTATAATCTTCTTCATATGACTGTCTGTGTGTGTGTGTGGAGACGATGAGGAGGAGGGTGGAAAAAGAGGGAGTGAAGTACCAGCATATTTTCATACAGTGTACACGACACGGTGAATGGCAGGATCGAGTCCCACAAAACCGGATGTGCGTGGCAATTTTGCCTTTTGTCAAGGAGGTAAACATCGGGTGTCGGGCATTATGTTGGCGGGTGTCTGATATTTCCATCAATGGAACGGGTTCGAGATTGTGACTGCAAGTGTAGGAGGGAGGGCATAAAGGCAAGTAATGGAGGGAGGGAAGGATGTGGGCCTTCCAGCAAGTGTAATGACAGAGTCGACAAAAGGAATGACAGGGCGAAGCGTGTTGCCGATCCCCAACATACAATAGACACGGGCTATATCACAGATGTTTTGGCAGCACTAAATAGGGAAGAATTGGCAGGAATTACAGCAATGAATACACGGGTTGTGCATCGTCTTCGGCTTTGGAGACGTCGCTATGAGGCAGCGAGAGGGAGGGAAGACGGTGTTATACAGCATTCTGAAACTCACAACATACACCCAGCGATGAGTTATTAACCTGAACAGTTTATCTACAACACCACATGGTACAGACCAGACATTACATGCAACCAGGACACACTGGAGTGAATAGTCTACCCAGATACAGATGGATATATGGCATGTTACAGAGTTGGACTCAGAGCTTCCCATGTACTTGATACAGAAATACAAAAAAACAGTAGAGGATTTGGTTCCGTTTTTGCCTCGAGAAATGTGGCGAATCTCTCGTGCATTCGCGCCCATCCTGTGGCAGAGTGGCGCCCCTGAGAATACCAGGTGCAGATGTTCAGGAACGAGTCAGCAGCAATAATGGAATCATATAAAAAGTTACACGATGAGAAAGCCATCCACTGCAGGCAAAGTTACGATACGACTCACGTATCTGGGGCAAAGTTACGATACCTCTCAAGTACCTGAGGCAAAGTTAGGCTACTACTCATGTATCTGGGGCAAAGTTACGATACCTCTCAAGTATCTTAGGTAAAGGTACGATACTTCTTAAATATCTGGTGCAAAGTATGGATACTTCCCAAGATCTTTGAGCAAAGTATGGATACTTCTAAACAATTTGGTGCATAGGTATACCATTCCTAGACCAAATATTTTGACCGAAGTTAGAATATTTCTCAAGCACTTGAGATCAAACTTACAAAGACTTTTCAAGCTTCCAGGAGCAAAAGACCGAAGAATACTTCTCGCATACAGAGGGACACAGACGACACAGGGAACGGTGAGGGGAGGAAAGATCCCTGGATACAGTGGGAAGGCAACGCTGAAAAAGTGGTGTTGGCTGATGTGAACAAGAGCGGTGTACAGTTACGGGCCCCGCTGTGTGGCTCGCGCCAACAGAAGGGCTGATGCTAAAATATTAAGTTATTCTATTATACTCTACGTGATGGAAGGAAGAGGGGTTAGGAGTTGGGGGAGGGAAACCGTTAGAAAGTGAATTATTTAAAACTCCGACAAACTGCGAAGGTGGAGGCAAGAGGTAGGAGAGACGTGGAAACTCTAGGTGGAAGAATATGGAGAAGAAAAACACAGAAGGCAGAACATGTAGTGTATACCCACGCCCTAGGACTTCACGGGAGTACATTTGTGCTCACATGACCACGTCGTTTTACAGACATGGTCAACGACCATCCCATCTTGGGTACATAGACATGGTCAACGATACTCCACAGACGTGGAGACCATCCCATCTTGGGTACATAGACAGAACACATGCGAAAAATATAAACCAAGAACAATCAATCAGGTGAGCTAAATGATTAGAGATTATTACAATCACCATCAATAATGTCGAAGTAGTGTGGTTGGTAGCGATGAAAAAAAAAACTAACACCTTTTAAGGGTATTTGGTTTGCCTCATGCAACACCACAGATCGCTAGGGGGGGAAGGGGGCCGCCTCCATGCTCCTCTTGCATGACAGAAACGCTCATGTCTGTCAAATTAACCTCCCAGATACAGTCATTCACGTCATGGGTTTGCATGAAATCCTTTGACGGTCAAATGTTTCCTAATGACACACTTTGCTGATGTGCATGATTCAGTGAATTAATGACCCGCTCATTAGAAGTAAACTCCATAATATTAGTGAAATGTAGTGGGTTTTTAACCCTTGAGTACGACGGTACTACCCTTGAGCACGTCAGCACAACCCTTGAGTACGACGGTACTACCCTTGAGCACGTCAGCACAACCCTTGAGCACGACGGTACGACCCTTGAGCACAGAGGTACGTATGAGCCTTGGGCAAGTCGCTACGAACCTTGAGCACAAGGTACACCCCTTGAGCACTACGATACGACCCCTGTCGTACCGTCGTATTCAAGTCGTAACACGGTGAACAAGGGTCGTACAGTCGTATTCAAGTCGTAACACGGTGAACAAGGGTCGTACCGTCGTATTCAAGTCGTAACACGGTGAACAAGGGTCGTACCGTCGTATTCAAGTCGTAACACGGTGAACAAGGGTCGCACCGTCGTGAGAAAGGTTCTCCATCGACGCACACTCGAGCGAGGCAAAGCGGGAACGCAAAACAGCGAACAGACGCACATCCACACTGCGAAAACCAGAGTGGAGAAAAAGATCTCCTTTCTTGCAGGTCATCCTTGAAGCACTAGTTAAGAGCACAGAGCCACCGTACTGAAACAATTCTATTCAGGATCAACACTGCGACTTTCGTCAACCATAGATAGCCCCACACCGCCACCACCTCCCGACACCTGAAATCCCTCGCTATACAGTTGCAGTTCGACACCACGATCACACCGCACTCCTCCGACTTCGTTCATCCCGCCATCAGAACAGCTCCATCCCACACACGTGCACATCGTAAACCACCACCACCAGTGTTATTGTAGAGGGTCCCAAGCTTCACAACCCTTCCTCCTGTCATAGCTACACTCACAGCTATATATTTTCAGCCTTTGGCTACTACGTCAATTAATATTATAGCTATCATTACAATTATCATTATTACCCCTTTGGCTACATCATTTCATATCATTATTACTATCATCAACATCATTATTACCATTATCATCACTATAATCACTGCCATAAACTATCATTTTACACACACACACACACACAGACACGTATGTCAACATTACGAACAGACCCTCGCACGGGAAGGTACGTGAGACAGTGAAGACTCAAGTCTTGTGGCCACCATCAGGTGCTAGTGCTGCTGCTGCCGGCAGTGTCTCTCGCTATGAATACCTCGCGATATATTAAAATGCCTGACAAAAGACCATCCCCCCCCGGAATATTCTATCTATCTTCCTTATTAAAAATCTATCGTCCTGGATATTTTTTTTTTACTCGGTCTTGAGACTCAGATATTGGAGTCAAATTTCAGGTGTCTTTAT
>JAUTXX010007671.1:0-10019 GCA_032273605.1 Panulirus laevicauda
AGCATCTGTCAAGCCTAAACACGAGGAGATGAACACACACTGCTTAGAACAACAGCATGGAATCATTTGATGTTTCTGTCACCGAACAAGCACCTGTCAAGCCTAAACACGCGATGAACACACATTGCTTGGGTACACAGCATGGACAACTACTGCTAGCTGGCAACCCAACCCCTACATCAGTTTTTGTCCTGTAGGTGCAGCATCTGGATCATCAATGTCAGAGATTTCACTGTCATGTTTCACATTTCTGTTTCTTTTCCAGTTCCTAGGTCACTGAGTTCAAAATCTATTCTGTCCAGGATATTAACAATTCTTACAGTATCTATATCCCAGGTTTTACATGGGCCAACAGGAGCCAAAGATGGTTTGGCATCAGTTTCATGTGCAGCCATTTCTTAATAATGTTACCATTTTTCTTCCCAGCAATACCTTTGGCACGAAATTTACGAGTGTTACTACAGAAACATTCCATTCAATTTATCTAGAGTGTTCCTGTTGCATCAACACACAGTGAATGAGCTGAAATGCAAGAAGCAATTTGTAAGTGTTGAAATCCATGTCCCACATAAGAACTATGAACATGTATAAATGTAACAGAGAGGATGGACGAAGAAATGTGACTGTGCACAAAATTATCATCCTAATACTTGACTTCGACTTCTCTCAGTCTATATATTTATTTGCATGTAGTAACCAATTTTCTATATTTGCGAATCACAGGAAAGGTCTACATTCATGGAGCCAAGTCTCTTGGACTTTACACTCACATAACTTTTTTAAACTTTTATATGCTACCAGTTTTTCTTCTTATATGGATCAGGTGCTTGCTTTAAAGAATGTTTGTGAGAAACAGAAGGATTTGTAAATGGCATTCATGAGTCTTGAGAGAGCACATGATAAGGTTGATAGATATATCTTGTGGAAAGCCTCAAGAAAATATGAAGAGGAAGGAGAGTTACTAGAAGCAGTGAGAAGTTTTTATCAAGGGTGTAAGGAATGTGTGTGAGTAGGAAGAAAGGAGAGTGAGAGGTTTCAAGTGAATGTTGGTCTGTGGTAAGGGTGTGTGATGTCACCACGTCTGTTAAATTTGTTCATGGACGGGGTGGTGAGGGAGATAATGCGAGTCTTACAGTGATGGGTGAGTGTGCAGTTTGTAGGGGATGAGGGGAGGCCTAGAAATCGTCAGTTGTCATTTGTTGACGACACAGCAGTGGGTGGCTGATTCAAGTATGAAACCTCACAAGCTGGTGACTGAGTTTGGAAGTGTGAAAGGAGGAAGCTGAGAGTAAATGTGAATAATAGCAAGGTTATTAGGTTTAGCAGGGTAGAGGGACAGGATAGTTGGAGTGAAAGTTTGAATGGGGAAAATCTGGAAGTAAAGCCTTCTAGATACATGTGAGTGAGTTATAGGATGGGTGAGGGGTCAAAGATTTTGGAAGCATAAAAGACTGTGTGAGAGAGGGGTAATCATCTGAAAGGGCAAAAATGGGCATGTCTGAAGGTACAATAGTCCCAGCAATGTTGTGTTAAGGCAGAGATAGGCTATAAATAAGGATGTGCAAAGAAAGGTGGATGTGTTGGAAATGAAATGCTCGTGGACAATACATGGTGTGAGGGCAAAAGATAAGGAGAGTGCAGTTAAGGGAACTGAGAAGGGTGTGCTGAAATGATCTGTATATTTGGAGAGAATGAGAGAGGAAAGGATGACAAAATAGATATATGTATCAGCAGTGGAGGGTTTTAAGGAAAAGGGGGTAAAGCAAGTTGGAGATGGAAGGATGGAGTGAAAAAGATTTTGAGTGTTTGGGTTCTAAACATGCAGAAAGGTAAAAGGCTTGCATGGGATAGAATGAATTAGAACAGTGTGGTTTACTGGGGTTGAATGTCGTCAATGGCCTGAACCAGGACATGTGAAGCAGCCAGGATAAACCATGGAAAGGTCTGTGGGGCCTAGTTGTGGACAGAGGGATATGGTTTCGGTGCAATGTACATGACAGCTTGAGAAAGGATGTGAGCAATGAAGCCTTTCTTCATCTGCTCCTGGTGCTATCTCACTAACAAGGAAACAGCGATCATGTACGGAAGAAAAAAATGTTGTCAGTATTTGCTACATCAAATACCTGAGTTGTTCCATTCAGCCACTGCTCTGACACTTTCCAACATGATATCTTTTCAAAAAAGTTTGATGGGGCATCTGGTTGCTCTGTCTCTTAGCATATTTCAAATACAGAGCAACAGAGGACCATAACAAGAGTCTGAGTGGGGAATTTGTTGGAAGGGATACACAGTAAGACTTTTACACAGGTCCCTTGCCAACCACAGGAGTTACATTCCTGGAAGATCCTAAGGTTGGCAAAATTGCATTTGGTAAGGTAACAGTATTCAGGGACATAGGTGGTTAAGAGGAATGATCCTTGAGAAATAAATGTATGTGAAGTCCTCTACTGAACACTTCAAGACTGAAATCAGCATGTTATACCACACAGACATGTTTCTTCAAGTATAAAGAAATGATATACAAAACTGTACAGAAAAGTAATACAAAAATAATATCATATAGTGTCAGATAGTAGATGAATGAAAGGTAAATGATGAAATGGTAAATGCTGACAGTGTACAGGGGTTTGAAAGACTGTGTAAAGGTGGACTTCAAGTTGTGTGACTCCACTAGTTTGGAGCTCTCCATGCTGTGCAAATAGAGGAAGAGGAGGAGGTTAACACAGCAAGAGACATACTTAAGTACTCTGGTAAGCTAAAAAGCTTATAGACAAGATGGAATTCAGTGGGGCATTCATCATATGTAATAAAGCAAAGGAAAAGAGGGTGAGAATATAAGAATTCAGTCAGATATAAAACTGGAGATGCTAAAATAAGGCATATGATGAAACACCATACAGGGGTAGGAGTGACAGAAGATAACATTAGACTGAAAGTTATGTAATCAAATGCTGATAAATTAATGGTTAATGGTAAACAGCTGGAATTCAAAGATCATAAAGATGGAAAGTGAACCAGATACTGTATGTTATGATGGAAACAAAGCATAGTAAAGAGATAAAATTTCACCTGTTTTCATCAAAGAGGTACATGACTGCAAGGAGGGGAAAAGAAAGCAAAGGAATGGGGGAAGCCTGGCCCTCTTGATAAAAAACAGCCTGAAGTTTCAAGAAATAGTGGAGGATAGTCCATACAGGCAATTCACAACTGGACAAGTAACTGCAGGGAAGAAATGCTGCAATTCCAAACAAATTTACAACGATAACATGAAGCTGTAAAACACTGACTTCCCATAGATGGTAGAATACTGGTAACCAGGTACTTCAATTATAAAGAGACTGACTAAAGGAACTTGGATTTTCATGGTAATTGGGAGTCATGGAGGTAAGTTTCTGAGTGTATAATGGGATATTTTCTAAATCACCATGCCAAGGAACATTAGGATGAGAGGGACTCATATGCCATCACTACTAGAGCTAATCTTCATACATACTAGAAAGGATATCAAAAATATTACATATGATACATTAACTGGAAAAATGATCATGTAATGCTCAATTTTGATTATGTGGTAAACAAGGACATTAAAAGAGCAGGGGTGAGAAAGACAAAACAAGAAGATCTGATCACAAGAAATACACAAACCTCAACAATTTCTGTGGTAATATGCATGGAATTGGAGTTCAGTAGCCAAGAACCAGAGCTTTGTGGTTAGAGGTTCAGAGAAATTTATAATAAAGGATAGGAACATGGATACCTGTAGCATAAAATACATAAGGAATGATAAGAAAGAGGAAAAAATTATTTAATAAATTTCAAAAAGCAAAGAAGCTATAGACAGCACTGTAGCCAGCCAGCATTCACAAAGTATAAGACAGCAAAAAACAAATATATCAAAGTAACTCAAAAAGAATACTGTGGGTAAGAAAATTCAAACTTTTTCCATAAAACCACCAGAAGTCAGTTCTCAGTCAAAGAGTAGCCAATAAAAGATGTCAAAAAGCAAAGAAGCTATAGACAGCACTCCACCCAGCCAGCATTTGCAGAGTATAAGAGGGCAAAGAACAAGTATATCAAAGTAACTGAAAAGAATATTTTGAATAAGGGAGAAAATCCAAAACTTTATCCTAAATTTATCAGGAGACAGTTGTTAGTCAAATAGTAGCTAATCAAGCTAAGGAATACAGAGCAAAGAATTGTTGAGGACAATGTAAGGGTATGTGAGAAACTGGATGAAAATGTAAGGATTTGTGAGGAACTGGAAAAAAAGTGCAAGAGTGATTTTACAGTGGAAGACACTATAGCCTAATACCAGTGAGTTGGAGTAGGGAAGAGGTTTAAGAAAACACAAAGATATCTATAAAAGGCACTAACAATACTAAAATGTCTTGACCCATAAAAAGCTTATGGTCCTGATGAAATTTCCCCATATGAGCTGAAAATGTGTGCAGATATGCTCGATGAATCTCATGAAAAATCGTCTGAGATGTTAGTGGAGAGAGGGAGAGTGCCACAGGAATGGAAAAGGACAACTTCGTATCTACCTTTATATACAAAAGGAGACCAGGAACAGGCATTGAACTACAGATGTCTCACTAATGAGTGTAGTCTGTATGGTTCTGGAGAAGACAATATATTTAGAAAGCAATTGGATGACTTTCTACAAATGAGAAATCCCATACATGAGTAACAGCAAAGATTTAGAGAAATGAAGTTATGTATAACAAACCTCTTATATTCATATGAGATAGTGAGCTCTGTCTTGGGCAAAAGGGAAAGCTGGATGTATTGTTTGTATCTGGACTATTTAAAAAGCACTGAATGCTGTACCAAATGGAAGACTGATTAAGAAGCCAAATCACTAAACACGCTCAAGGTAAGAAACTTCCTCAATGGATAAGAGATTATCTAACAAGGCAGAGAACAAAGGACAACTTCTTTTTTTATGTTACTGAGATGGTACAGGCGGCTAAGACCCTAATCAAGGCCATGCCATCAATACTATATACAAATATATATATTTATCTATTTTTTGATACTTTGTTGCTGTCTCCCACATTAGAGAAGTAGTGCAAGAAAACAGATGAAAGAATGGCCCAACCCACCCATATACATATGTAAATACATAACCGTCCACACACACACATATACATACCTATACATCTCAACATATACAGACATATACATATACAGACATATACATATATACACATGTACATAATCCATGCTGTCTGCCCTTATTCATTCCAATCGCCACCCCACCACACATGAAATGACAACCCCCTCCCCCTGCATGTGCGTGAGGTAGCACTAGGAAAAGACATCAGGAAACAGCAACTGATATACTTCCCGGGCCCCCCTCACCCTCTGTAGACTGTATACCTGCCTCTCTCTTCAAGAGTTGAAGGATTCATTATGAAAACCATTTCCTTGTTTTCATCAGTTACTTTATTGAATTTGGTGATTAGAGGTTCTGTTTTATCAGTTACTAATTGAATTTGGTGATTAGAGGTTCAATTTTATCTTTTACATCATTTCTTTGTCTTTTGTATTTTGAAGAATTCGTTATGGTTATTTTGTAACATTTGCAGAAATTCTTTTTTACGTTCAATGTTACTTTGTCTTTTGACCATTTTATATGCTCTTTGTATTTTCATAAGTTGCTGACAATTTTCATTGTTTTCCATCAACTTGAATTTCTTACATGCTTTTCTTTTGCTTTCCTAGTATCCAAGTCAGTTTAGTTTCCACTGGCTCTTTTCATACTTCTTGAAATTTTTTCGCACAGTAATAAGCAATTTTTGTCTAGAAGTACTCCACAGCTCATACTGTTTTCATAAAAAGGAAGTTTTTCTAGATAGTATTACTAATTTTCTTATTTTCTTAAAGTGGGATCAAGATTGTTTTCATTTTACTTAACAAAGCTTTGCCTGCTTCAGAGACGTGTGAAAAATAAATAACTTGTCAAGAGTACCTGATGAAGAAAAAAGAGAGAGCCAGAAAGAACTAGCAAAAGGCAAAAAAAGAAAATCAGATGATGCCAGAGGAAGGAACAATGCTCCCCACTTCTAACTCTGGGAGAATGGAACGAACTACTAACAAATGTAACACCGCACCCTTCTTGCTCAAAGAGGTTAGAATGAATTATTAGCATGTACCTTAGGGTGAAGGTTCTGTATACGGATTTAGATGACTTGTTGGGAAATAGAAAGGCGCTGTAGTGTGAAAGGTAGCATCCTAACATTGTTGGAATGGTGGAGATAAAACTCATGCGAGAGCTAAAGTCTAACTGATTTGCCAAAACGGGTACATGACAGCAAGCAGGGACAGAGAAGATACTGTAAAGTAAGAGGAGTTGGGTGGGATTTGGCCTCTTGATAAAGGATACCATTAAATACCAGGAAATAGCAGTAGCTGACACTTTCAGGTAATACATAAAAGGAAAAATTATTGTGGGTGGGAAGTGTATAATTGTGCTATTAGTTTAAAACCCTTCAACCGACTGCACCTACCCACAATAGGTTTTTGTTGCTAACAATAAAAGAACAACCAGGATGGTGAAAGATGCGGTGAGATACTCTCTCCTTGGAGACTGAATCATTGATTAGATATTCCTGTGGAGATAATGAGTCATGAAAGCACAAATTCCTTGAAGGTGTACAGAACTTCCTGTATTAGCTTGTCATGGAGCATACGAGAACAAAGAGGGTTTATACACCATCTTGACCTTGCCTTTACATATTCTGTAGTAGCACAGAAATGGAACATATGAAATATGATGCTCCTCTTAGAAAAAGTGATCCTGTAGTGCTTAATTTTGATTAAGTTTTGGAGGATGTGAAGGGGGAACAGAAAAGGCACAGGACCCAAGGAGTAAGGAAATACAGTGGAGCTGATCAAGTTCTTTATGAGAAAGATTGTTTTAAAATGAGCGCTATGAAAGGATGTGTGAAAACTACAATGAAGGGATGAAAGCATATGTACCTTTGGCGGCCAATAAAGGAGGAGCATGAAAATGAACAGAGAGATGGTTCAACCAGAAATACCATTAGGGGATAAAGTTTGGGGATGTGTTATGAAGGAAATGTAAATGACTGCAGCTGGTCAGCACATGAAAGATACAGGAGAGAAAGGAATGAGTACTAGATGGTAAGGGGGAAGGAACAGAGATTTTGAAATGATCATTGTGGGCAAAGCAAGACATCTCAAAACTTTTCCATAAATTCATCAGAAGCTGATTGTCACATGAAGAGTGCTAATAAGGCTAAAGAATTTAGAGGAAAAAAATTCATGCAGGTGATGAGGAAATATGAAAGGAGATGAATGATAAATTTAAATGCTTTCATAATGAGACTATACTGCACTAGCATTAGCTAGGTGGAAAAAGTTGTAGAAGATACAGAAATGGATAGTGCCAATATCTAGGAAAGGTGACTGGGAATTTACTTTGAACTACAGGCTAGTCTCACTAACAAGCATAGTTTATAAAACTAAAAAAGTTAATCAGAAAGTATAGGTATGGCTACAGTGTCTATATGCATATATTTACAAAATCATGTTACTCTCCCTGCAGTTTTCATTCATCCCTCTTCAGAGATTGGAAGAATGAGGTCTACAGAAAGTAAACTGATTGAGATATCATCTGTTCAATAAAAATACAGGTCAGGATAGTGTGGATAGGTATAGAGGTGACAAAGCCATTACAGAGGAAGACGAGTAATATGATCTTAGAAAGAAATAAAGAAAAAAAAGGCCGGTGTATGTGTAGGGTAGTGAATGAGACACTGAAGAAAGTACGTAAAGCTGTAGTTGAAGAGATTTGGAAAGTGTTTGTGGAAGTATATGGTAAGAAGGCTGTGTTTGCTTGCATGAAAGCACTGATTTTCCTGTTGTATTTGCTGCTCTTTGTATTTTCAGTAACTTTATTTTCATGCATGCTTTATATTTTGCACACTTTACTATCTACTCATTACTCGGTGGAGATTCTCTTCTTCCCACACGCTTTTTTCTCTTTTTGGCAAACTTCCATAATTCATCATTCCAGCATGCTTTTCTTCTTTTTACAATCTTTATGGATCGTGTATATAACCATGCCAACCTACATTAATGCAGTCTCCAAGTACTTTCACGGTATCTCCTCTTGCCTTTGTATCTTTTTTTTATGTGCTCAACCTTTCCTACATTAGCAAGGTAATACCAGGAACAAATATAGAAATGTCCCAATTCCCTCAGATTCACCCTTTAGTTGTCATATATAATGTAGCAAAACCAGATTCCCTATTACACAGCTAGGCCCCACACACCTTTCCATGGTTTCCACAACTACATATCCTGGTTCAGCCCATTGAAAATACTCATTCACTTGTATACCACATCTCTCCAGTTCGCTCTGTCCCTTTTGCATACCGTACAAACTCCTGCATGTTCAGGCCCCAGACCTTCAAAGCATCTTCCAATTTCTTTTTCCCCACTTTTCTTTGTTCCCTTCACTTCTGACTTGTATTCTATTGCAGTCATCCCCTCTCTGTATGTCCATTTCAACACTCCCTCCTCAGCTTTATCATTCAAACTCCTCTTATTACCAAACCTCTCTCTTACCTTATCAACTTATTCAATCATTCCTCTTCAGACAAAATATTGTCCTCAGTCATTCAACACGTCTACCCACATTTCCTATTTTTTGTTTAAGGCTCACAACTCGCATCTATTCAGCAACAACATAACTCCTATACCAGCAAACATACCCATCTTTTCCCTTCAAAGCAGTGACATCTCTTTCCACACATTCCTCTGCCCTTGGGACCTTCGCTCCCTCACCCACCCTGTGGTTCTCTTCAGATCCCATAGTTCCATTCACTTCCATATTCACTCCTAGGCATCTAAAACACTCCACTAACTCCAAGTTCTTTTCATTCAAACTCATACTCCAAAGAATTTGTCTCTATTCTCTTTATTCACATTTACTCTCTTCTTTCACATGCTCTCCCAAATTCAAATATGTTTATCGTCTCATTTATCCCATAAAAGTTCAGTTTTCCAATTTCATTTCTCAATGTCTCTGCCTCTATTCTCCTTCCATCTTCATCCATATTTCTAGTTCCAGACTATTCCAGATAAAAGGATAAGCTACATATTACTATCATTTGATATAACAAGTCCCCACCAAACCCTCTCAAACTCAACTGCATATAACTATCACTGGATATACAACCCCCACCTGGTCCTCTTATACTCACCTTTATTTCTATCACTGGATATTACAAGTCCCCACCAGACCCTCTCGTATTGACCTAAACATTACTATCAATGGATACGATAAGCACCCCACCAGACCCTCTAATGCTGACTTACATTATAACTATTATTGGATATGTCAAGTCCCCACCTAACCCCCTCGTTCTGATCTACATATTGCTGTCCTTTGTTATGACAAGTTCCCGCCTGACCCCCTCATACTGACCACCACATAGCTATCATTAGATACGACAAACCCCCACCTGACCACCCTCATACCGACCTACACATTGCTGTCCTTTGATGTGATAAGCCCTCACCTGACCCCCTTCATCCTCACTGACATATTGCTATCATTTGATATTACAACCCCCCACCTAATCCTCTTATTCATTAAGCTACTGTCCTACCAGTTTTATCTTGCCTGGAAAATTTCAGCCATCATGTTTTTTTCAACTTGTCTTCAATATAACTCTGCATGCATATACTTATGGGCATTCCTGCATCAGAAATTTGTCTATTCTCTACAACTATACTGTCTACATGGTCAGATTTCAGGTGTTGAAAAACAAGTTTAAGGTCATTTATATATTCAACTACAGACATACAATGATTGCACTTGCTAATTACATAAATCCATACCACAATGGCTAAATATGATTTAACACCATTTAAATCATAAAAGAATAATCAAAATAACAAAATTAATAAATAAAAGAAAAATATAAAAAAAATGCGATGAAAAAAAATAACATCTCATTTTTGAAACAAATAAATGACTCCAT
>JAUTXX010007682.1:0-10018 GCA_032273605.1 Panulirus laevicauda
GATACAGGAAGAAGAGGAGGAGGAGAAAAAGTAATGGAAACACGTAGAGTACGGAGAGAAAAAAATATGCGACGTAGGGAAGTAACATAATGAGGGAAAATAAAACGTCCTAGTGGGGGGAAAAAATTGCCATAACGGATTAACATTGCAAAAAAAATATTACACAAAAAAACTCGTTAAAAAAAAAGCCGCAATATAAAAACGAAAATAGTACAAGAAAAAAAAAAAGCCATGCACGAAAGAAAAACATTTCACACTACAAACACAAAGAACAGCGTCACGTAATAAACATAGAAACAACAATTACTTAACCACAAAAAATCATTTTCAGTAAGGAACGAACCAGAGATACTACAGCGTCGGTCCACCGTTCACAAAAAGGGGGATCGAACCCTTCACAGCCTTGGTCCACCGTCCACAAGAAGAGGATTCAAACCCATCCCGTAGAAGTACACAAGAAGCAGAAGCCCAAGGTGGGGGTAGATAGAAGGAACGCCACTACAATCTCCGCCTCCCACACACCCTGACCTTTCATTTCACCTCCTCAAGTGCCCCGAGCGACCTGGGCATTTCAAGGTTGGCGAAACCTTTTGACGTTTCAACTTTTACCTTCCGTACTACAAGGAGAAGTGCTTGACGTAGCTATGTAATGGAATCTTTTCATTACGTTGTGTCTGATGTTATTAGTGTGGGATGTGATCGGTACACTCATAGTAGCAGTCGAAATAGAAAAAGGCATGTCGTTGCAGTAGTAGTAATAATAGTAGCAGTAATCTTAGTAGTAGTATTTGTAGTGATGGTGGCAGAGGTCAAGATACGGTGACTGGTAGATAGGTGGAGGTCACGTCCGACGACTCCTACATAACGTAGGTCAAGGTCAGGAAAGGTCATGGGGAATGTATCAGCAGTTGACACACACAGTGTCGCTGGTAATACAATGGTCGACATGAGGGGAGTTTCTCGTCCTCCTCCTCCTCACCTCATTATTTTCCTCATTATTTACTTCGTCTGTTGCGAGGCGCGATATCTATCTATCTCCGTCCCATTTATTTGAAAGGAGTTCCTCTTCCAATAGACAGGGAATACGAGGCTCTCAATATCCTCCTGTCTGGCGAAGCGAGAAGAGATGGTGCGACACGAGAGGGAGTTACATATCTACATAGATACACAGACCCTAAGGTCCAAGCGAAGTGGTCTGTCCTCAACACTACTGTATGTGTGTGTGGGATAATCCACCTACTTGCGAGGAACTACGACGGCCATATTTAAACCTGCGACAGAACATTTAAATCCCACGCGCAAGACTAAAAAGTTTAAAACCCATGCGGCACCGCCGCCATAGCATTTTATGTCGACGCGGTAAGAAATTTGAACTCTGTAGACCAGACATGTTGACATTTAAACCCCGCGACCCGAGACATTTAAACCCCAGACATCATTGATTCCCATGTCAGCGAGGTAGCGCCAGGAACAGACGGAGTTATATATAAAACCTATTTCAATTACTATGTCCCACAAAATAACAGAGCAATTTTCCCTTTTGACATAAGACTCTTTGGACACAAGGTCGATTATCTATCGCGTAGAAATGTGCACGACAGTCTAATGACCAGGGCAGCAGGTGCATTTTCTAAAAGAAAATGGAAGGTGATGCTAGTGAGGGGCACTGGTTTTTATATGATGAAAGTCTTTATGTCGAGATGCAAGAGGGTCTAATATACCTTCATCCCTCTCTCAGGGGACCTGAGATTGGAGTTTCGGAACTAGACGATTTTGTCTTAAAAAAAAAAGTTTATAATCTATTGAAAATTAGGCGTCTTAGATATCACACTCGCATTTCCAGTAGGCTCAGGAAAAATTGTGGTAATATATATTTCCGAAACATTTTTTTTTTTCCCTCAGTATTCGCGAGAGTTGTGCGATTGTATTATTCCTGTGTAATTCAGAGAACATGTACGTGGCTACGTCATTTTCGGGGCTGCTCTCCACACAGGAGCAGAGTAAGTAAAGTGTTCCTTTAAGATAAGATCCTCAACGAAATTTTACCATTTTTTGTTGATACAGTCTTGTAGGGTAACGATTTATCTATCTACATACCTATCTATGTGTCTATCTTTCTATCAGTCTGTGTGTATATGCATGCATTGTGTGTGTGTGTGTGTGTGTGTGTGTGTGTGTAACGTTTTTCTTATCGTTCTTCTGGGCTCAATCACGCGAGTGCATTCGACACTGATCGGTTTCCAAAAGGTCACTACTGTGTGGGTCGGGAGGTCAAAAGTAGAGGCGAGGAAGATCATAAGGTCAAAAATCTTTACTCCCCCCCCCTCCCCCCTCAAGGTCAGCTGAGGTCAAGCTCACCTTCCCTGAGAAGGCTGTGTGGATGGCCAGCCCTCCCGCCCGAGTGTATAGCCAAGTTGGCGTCGAATCATTGGGGGATCTATTGTGTGTCTCGACTTATAAAAGGTCAGATCCTGAAAGATATATGTGTGATAGTAGTCACTCTTCTTCCACATGACATCAGTCTCTTCCTCAAATGTTTATTTGTGCGTGTAGAAGAAAAAGTGACACTCGTGTATATATATCAAGCCTTCTCTGGCTTTGCTCTATAGTCAAATGTAAACAATAACTGAATTCACACAACGCCGAATTTTGCTTTTCATAATAATCCGGTTTGCTGTCATATTACATGTCAATCTCGCGAAGCAATTAGTACGTACGAGTGTGAAATTCAAGTCTTCACCAATCCTCACATTAATGAATGTAGTAATGCCACTCACATCGCTAATGAGCATCAATCAAAGATTATGTTTTGCGAAAGATAACACACTTAGTTTTAAACTACACTGACACTAGTTATCATCTCGTAATCATCTAGATATAATTGCATCCACGCATTTAGGTTTATGCATATGACCTCGACTTATCGTAAATCTTAAAAGTAATCATTCATATCTTCTTCCACTGGAAGTGCTAATTTGCATGTTGCTATGGATATATGAAATTTAATATTATACTTGATAATCACAGTGAATTATTCACTACATTCACAGGGTGGAGGAATATATGTATAATGACAATACATTTAATGCAATGACGTTCGAAACATCTGTTGTATGATGTATTATACAGCTAGGCGCAGGTCCAAAGACATTTATAACACGAATCAACACAATGGCATTTTGGCGCAACACAGTTATACTACAACCATAAGGTCGAGTTTGTGTGTCACTCTTGGACCCATTGCTCTCTATCCGGTCAATGAAATAATTGAATAAATAGATAAAGGAAACGAGCTATTCACAATCTCCATTTCTATCTTCATCATCCATCGTAGCCGTGACATCATACACTCGTCTGTGTATTATCTCAACATCAAGTCTTTATCCTCGGCTTAGACTCCACCAAATGATGACTTACAAATAAGAAATACGTAGAAAGGCTTTTTTCTATATATTCTACATTCATGCGATTACTATCAATATCATTACCTCTACAGATGCTTAAAAAAAATTGCTATAGATTTCGGTTCAGAGGGTTGACCACCTTCCAGCGTTATAGACTACGTAATCATCATCATCTGTTTGCTACCGGAACTTATAAACATCCTCCCCAACTCCACCCAAAAAAGAAAAATCCTTTGGTAAAAGTTTTCACGATTTCTCGAAAGTACAGAGACAGTTCCACCCATTAACCTTTCCCTTTGTTGAAATATACACAGGAGTCAAAACCATCGAAAAATTTAGAAATCACGAGACTCGTGCATTAACCAGATTCCGGTCGAGGTCTACGAAATATTGAGGGGACTCCTGCCTCCCTCAGAGGCCCCTCCTTGGCCAGTCTGAAGTTCAGGCTAGCTCCTGTTGTTTTGGTCTGTCATTGTCTCTTCCTCCTCCTCGTTCGATCCCCGGCCGCAACGGATATGGCAAACGAGCGATGTGGACTCTGACGGCGTTCAACGAGAAATGCGAGTTCTGTTTACATATCTGTTGTTCTCTTAGCTTCCTGAAGAGTGAGGTACAAAGGTTATATGTACAAGAGTGGATGGGCCATTCTTCGTCTGTTTCCTGGCGCTACTTCGCTGACGCAGGAGACGGCAATCAACTATTATATACATATATGCATCCCATCAACATTGACCTAATCGTTACCGAACACGGAGTTCATTAGCTCAACGCACCCACATGGCCTGTCAACGAACGAATGACTTCACAAACCGAACTGGATTCACGAAACTGCGAACACAGCCTCGTTATTATCTTTCCTTCACCAGAAAGCCATGGTATTGTACACAGACGAGTATTTCCGTGAACAGTCTAAACATCCCCATCTAAGACTAGTCGAAAACTCTTCGTATTAACTCTCTCTTCTTACGAATTGTCATTTCAATGATCACATACCCATCCTCCCCTAATCATTTCGCGAGGTTGATTCTACCACCCCTTCCCCCTTCATCACCACCCCAAGAAGCAGAGAGTGCATCATGCAAGATTAAAACACGAAAACGAAAACTATTTTTTTTCTCCCCGTACAGAGTCTCACAATACGTGGCATAGATCTTCACGAGAAGTGGTACAAAGCTTCACAGAAGGTGTGGAACATTGAAACACAAGGCTCCACAAAGGTGCAACACAGAGCTTCGACAATGTGTGGCATAGCGCTTCACAAAGGAGAGACAAAGCTTCACAAAAGTGTGGCACAGAGCTTCGACAATGTGTGGCACAGAGCCACAAAACCTGTGTGGCCCTCTGCTACAGCAGGAGAGGCCACTAAATAGTCACAGAGTTCAGGATTATAATCTTTAGCTCGCGTCACTGTAGGTCAAAAACTTGACCACTTTCACCGGAGCCGAAAACTTCTTCGAGCTCTTGAGGTACCCATTACGCCACCTTGAAGCCTAGGTACTGTGTCGACGAAGTTTCAAGTCGAATAACATTGATAATGCAAGGTGATCACTTGGTACAAAAAAGAAGCTTGGAGTCTCGCTCAGTGGGTCTTTCTTCATGTATCTAATCATAAAAGATTCAATGACATTTCTCGTGGTGAAAGAGTTAGTTAATGACTAAGCTGGTGTTACTCCAGTCAGTATAATGATCATAAACTGAATTTGGAAAATGGTAAATGAAGGTGTTACATAAGCCATATTTCCCCTTCTATCATCAAACTTTATGTATACATGTACCCATCTCTCATAACCATTTACCTCCGCTATGCCATTTCTTTACAAAAAATTCTGTGTTCCTCCATCACAATCCTCTTTCTTGTAACCTTTTCAGACATTTCGTCTCTTTGTACGATAGGCAAATTACATGCATAAATACCTTCGCTCTGCCTGGAATTAACCTTAAAGATACCAATACAAGATTCAGGTGACCTTATTTCACCAGTCAGACTGAACTGTCTTGGTGACATCTCGTGTATTAGAGAGATTCTTCTCAGAGGGGAAAAAAAAAATATTCGTCTCAAAGGGAAAACAACAAAATCACAAGATCTTAATATTCGAAAATATTTTTGACTACATAAAATTGGAGTTAACGTAGCCAACAATAACAGTTGTTGTTTAACGAAGAGTTCAGCAAAATATTCGAGAAGAGAAGAGATTAAAATGCTTAAATCACAAGTGGGGGGAAAAAAATATGACTATAGAGACTTCATCACTGACCAATTGTCACACGAATTTTAGACTACGAATAGAATTCATCGATATACTCTCTCTCAAAGACGAAAATCACGTCGGTAAATGTTGTATTCTCACCTTTGGTGACCCCTGTCGCTTATTCACAGCCCGTCAGGTACCTGCTCACGAAAAAGGTCAGCAGCACATTTCACTCGTTCTTGTCAAACAAGATGGCCGGACCCGTAAAAAGACACACACGCACACACACACACACACACACACACACACACACAGAGTAAAACATAACTAAAGCACTCAAGTCTGTCACGCCACCAAACAAAAAAAAATAGTTTAGACCGAAGCCAAGTTTTGGATTGGAACATTCGCTGGGCATCTCTCCAGCACCGCTACAACCACCATCTCCAACACAACCACCATTTGAACGACAACACCCAGAGACAACCATCACCATCACAACACTATCGCCAGCCAGAGTGGATAGAAAAAAAAAAAAAAAAACACTGAAAATGCAAAAGAACAATTGATGTGGTCACCTCAGCCACCTGGGAGAAACAAAATGAAGACATTGTCGGCTGCGAGAGCTTCCTAGGGGGAAAAAAAAAAAGATACGAAACGCCCTAGGTTAGGTTCAACTCCCTCCTACATGCTAGGTCTTCTGCGCCTCGGCTCGTGAACATATGTTGGAGTTCCTCCGTCCTCGATAACGTTTTTTTACTACTACCAGTACTACCAAAATTACCAATACTGGTACTACAAATACGGCAATTACGACTACTATTGCTGGTACCACAACTACGACAATTGATATCTTATCCTGGCTACACAGACGCAATTACTGCTACTACTCTATCTTCATCTATCTCACACACACACACCAAGCCTCATAGAGGCCGATTCAGTAATACACAAGTTTAATGAAAGGTTGTTACATGCAAATAGACATTGAAACTTTCCGTGTCGGGAATGCAATAGACTAGGAAAAAAAAGGTAGAAAAACACTGAAAGAACAATAAGACCAGCAAATCCCCAAACACAGCAGCTGACCACAATTAGCATGCCGGTCAGAACTGATGTCTTCGTCTTAATCTACGACTTCCTTTTTTCCCCTCTTTCCTGCCACAGAAACTCTTTATTTTGGCGTCTCTTTACCCTGCTCCGATCTGTCATAATAACACGAGAGAGAGGTTAATCTGGAGGAGGAGGAAGGGTATGATCGTGCCTAATTGTCTGACAAAACCCATTTGCTTGATTAGTGCCCCTCGGATAGGACCAATAAAAAAAAGAAAAGGAAAAAATGGATGAATTTGACATTATTCAAATGTTTGTCCTCTCTCCCTCTCTCTCACGAGACTTACCATTGCTTTTCATTCTCGCTGCGATTGTCCCCTTTTGTCGAGGCATCTCTGACTACTGGTTAAATGGAGAGAGAGAGAACATGGCCACCCATTTACTAATGGGTTTCTGCGCTAGGGAAATACGACCTCATCGCCATGGGCTCAACGAAAGAGAGAGAGAGAGAGAGAGAGAGAGAGAGAGAGAGAGTCAAAGTGGCTGGTGTGTTATCGACAGATGTTGAGCACGGCGTTACGGCCCTTGAATACGGTGGTACGACTTCAGTACGACGGTACGGCCCTTGAGCACAACGTGTTGCTGCCCTTGAGCACGACGGTACTGGTCATGAACATGAAGGTATGGCCTTGGACACGACGGTATGACCCTTGGATACAATTGTACTCGGATCTTTGAACACAGCGGAACGGCCCTAGAGCACGACGGTATGGTCCTAGAACACGACGGTACGACCCTAAACCTACGGTACGACCCTGCAACACGACGGTACGACTGTTGGGTAGGATGGAGTGGCCTTCAACTCTTCATCTCTTAAGAGTGAGGTGAAAAGCTACACGACCATGCTCAAGGGTCGTATCCTCGTGCTCAAGGGTCGTTCCGTCGTGCTCATGGGTCGTACCTTCGTGTTGAAGGCTCAAATAGAATTCATCTCCGTCCCAAAGCAGACGCGAGTGGCCATGATGGCCAAAAATGCACCAAAAAAAAAAAAAAATTACCATAATACGATCGAATGCCAAATACCCCAAATAAGAGACAGACCGAAGGTGTTTATACTTTGAGACTAATTTCATCCCTCTATGCTCAGTCGCCTCCATTAACGAAGACGGCACGACTGATCCATTAAGAAAAACACACTCCATTAGGGAACCGTTCGGAAGATCCATTATACAATATGACAGATTATCATGAATCTATTTAACACCTTAGGTGTATCAGCGACGAACACTCCATTAACTTAAGATGGTGTATGGGATGACGAAGGGCCGCCACCACGCCTCCTGCAGAACCCAGGAATCCAACCAAGTTCGCGAGGTGTGTGTGGACGGTCGGACGATTGTGTATGTGGATAGCCACGTGGGTGAGCGAGTGTGTGGATGGCCAAATGAGAGAGTGCGCGTCAGTGTACGAGTGCGTCTGCGCGTCTACCCCGAGCACAACAGAGAGTGTCTTAAAATCTATTTACTCAAGAGTCTTGTGACTCATCTATCACTGTTCATTCTTTCACAATCTATCTTGCGACTCGCCAATCGCTGTTCTACAATCTACCTTGGGACTTGCCCCTTCGCCGAATACCAGATGATAGCTAATGACAGACTATGGACATAGCTTTCTTTCAACGAACGGCGGAAACACTTCGAAATGCTATTTTCACGGCATACTAAAATTGGCCAAGATATTTTTTTTGTTTTCGATAGTTCAAAGTTTATACTTTGGAGAGAGTCACTGATAATTGATCGACTAGCTTAAAAACATTACGAAATGAGAAAATTTAGCTTCATATCCACCCTAGTGCTCAAAACTCTACCAACATTATATATATACACATATACACGTTGTATACAATTCCAATCAAAACGTAATTTTGTTGAACGTAATGAAATCGAAGTAATTACAATCCCCGTGTCACGTTTTCATAAAAGAGAGAGAAAGAGCGAGCGAGACTGCTTCTTCGCTACGTTCCCTGGAGGAAAACAGCATTTTGGCGCTATATCCTCCCGCTCGCTGAAGATAACCACTACAGAAATTATTCATATGCGATGGATTATTGGTGGCCAGACCTCCTCTCGGAGGAGTTACGACGATGTCGTAACTCCTTAAAGCAGATGGGACGGTGTTCGTATCCTGGTGGTGCGAGGTTTGGATCCGCTCCCCCCCCCCCCCCCCTCCCCTCCCCACCAGACAAGTTTGAGGATGGAGTCTCCATCTCGCTATGGTCATGGGGAGGCTTGGCTACCATCGCCAGGGATGATGGAAGGGTAAGGCTATGGTGATGGAGGATCGAGATTGATGGTGGGAAGGAAGGGAGGAAAGGGCTGGTGTGTGTGTGTGCGAGTTAAGGAAGGGTACGAGGAGTGTGGAAATAGGAATGAAAATGGTAATTTGTGGTAAATATTACATTTCTGCGTCTCCATCAGCTCTACATACCTGAATAGTGAAGGAATATAGACAAGTAAAAGGCGTCTGTGGTTGCAAGAACGGCGTCCTGTCTAAATCACAGATAAGTATGCTACACAGGTGACAGACGACACTAAAAGTCCTACACACACTAAACTACTGAACACAGTCGTATACGAGGCTCTGACATTCTTGGAAATTCTCTTCCACACCTGCGAGTATCGATGTAGATTCCCTTTGCTGGGATTAAGAGAGGATCGCTTCAATCCCCGATAGGGTGCTTTTTTTTTGGGGGGGGGGAAAATATGAATCTCTCCCCTCCCGCAAGGTATATAATCAGGTAATAGCCATTATGCTCATACAAAACATGAGTATTATAGAGAGTCTTAGGCATAAGGCGATTACATTTGACTTTCATCTTCCTTCGCCGAGAGATTTGACTTTCATCTTCCTTCGCCGAAAGAGAGCGAGTGAGACTAGAATTGCTCAGGACATTTGTCACATTCGGAACATCAGTTTGTGTCAATGTTGTACGAGTACACATGAGAGAGAGGGAAGCACTAAGCAGGGTGCGAGGGACGAGCGCAAAAGTAGAACGAAAGGGATATATATATATATATACATATTCTCTCGAAATTTTGAGGTACCGAGTGAGAACAAGATTGTTATGTGCGGAGAACATGTGGAAGATTGCCTAGATAAACGTCCACTTTAGCCCAGGCGAGGGTGTATATATATACATTTATATCCATTTATCTTCCTATCGATTCATCTATATCATAACTCTCTCTCTCTCTCTACTCTTAGGGAGAAAAAGAGAGAGTCTTATCAATTAACTTGCTAATCCCAGGGACGTTGATGTAGAACGTCTAATACGTTGAACGGTTCCAAGTATTATGGGTATTATATTATACAAGT
>JAUTXX010007692.1:0-10018 GCA_032273605.1 Panulirus laevicauda
ACACACACACACACACACACACACACACACACACACACACAATCCCCAACACCAGTTCGATGTATCGGCCCAACTAAGGAGTTTGTGTAGGTCCCCTTGTAGATTGATGCAATCCTCCTCACTTTTCCATTTGTGTCATGATGACCTTAAGCATCATCTTCGAACATATTCGGGTAGGAGTCCAGTCCTTCTGGCATGTCACTTACGACTAGATCATGGAAAGCAATGGTTCCAGGGCAGAACCTTGCAGTACGCCACTGGTGACCTCAACCCACTTCGAGGTTATTTTGACACAACAAATCTTCGTTACCATTAACAAAATCTTCTCCATCCAAGTTGTCTCCCCCGTATTCCTACTGGTAGATGTAGCTTTATTATATTTTTTTTTTTTACCAACCTCCTGTGGTATAGTGTCAAATGCTTTCAAGCAGCCCGGATTCAGACGGTCAAGGTAGCCTCTTCTTTTGTTTAAAAATGGGGTTCACTCTCTCATAGAAAAACACATGGCATCCTCTCCCTGAGACTGTGCTCTCTTAGGTTGTGTCTGTCTTAGCAAGTAATCATCCGTTTCCTTTCTGTTTATCTTTTCTGGTAATTTATAGACCTTGCCTCTTAGGGAGAACGGTCAGTAGCTCGGTGCGTCCTCCCAGTCTTTCCCGAAAAGTTAAACTAATGGACTCTTCCCTGACCAGGCCATCTTGAGCTCGTTGTGACGAGGCTATTACCCAAGGTTCCCTTAAAAGCCTGTGAGGTCGGGTCCTCTGTGGCATCACGCTTCCCAAAATAAAGTTAAATTGGCCGAGCCTCCTGCACTCGCCAGTCCTCATTAATTACTGTGTTCGCTAACCGGACCAACTTGTGGCTATATTGTTTCTACTCAGCTGACCCGGAAATAGATGGTTGATAATGATGACGACAAAATTAGGGAAAGACTATTTAAAACTGTAATTTCAAACAGGACGATTGTGAATGGCTCTCGGACTGGTGGTTTAAGCAGTGTAGGTACGTTTATAATTTCATGTAAAGTTCATAAAAGCTCCAACGCCCATCTCTCGTCTTAACCCCCTTGGATAGTCGAAGGCTAACTGGCAACCCCTTTCTCTCCCACAGAACCTGAAGCCCTCAGACAGCAGCAGCAGCAGCAGCAAGCAGGCCGACCCATACGTCAAGCTGCACCTCCTACCAGGCGCCAGCAAGGTAACCAACAACTTGACCCCGAGGGTCAGCTGGAGGGTGTCCCTGAAGAGTCACTCTATAAGTTAGTCACACAAACGTGAGTCACAAGGATCACGGTAGGAGTCACTTCAGTATAGTCAGTCACAGGTGACACGCCGGGTCCATGACTTAAGCCATCAACCAAAGGTTGCTGACCGGGGTCATTCATAGGTGAGTTACTGGGAGGGAGGGAGGGAGGGGGTCATCCAGAGGTCACTCATGGAGATTGGCATTTTGGTCACCCAACCAGAGTCTCTGCTCGTCCTTAGCCCGATCCTTGTGCTCTCAGGTACTCGATATACGTGGCAGAATGAGGCGATATACTGCTGCCTAGCGATATATGTGGCAGAATGGGGCGATATACAGCAGTCTAGCGATATATGTGGCAGAATGAGGCGATATCCAGCAGCCTAGCTCAGCATCACACCACAGGGACTACATTGCCCTCCTGTATTTGAGTCAGCTTTTTATTTCTTTTGTTCTCTCAAAATGGCATTACTAAAGCTTTTTTTTTTTATTCATCTCGTCAACTGTCCTTTGCCATTTTGGAAGTGTTTGTCATTGACCTGAGGGTTTTGTTAATGCGTCATGTATTCAGTTACTGGTTGATGTGTCAGTTTTTTCCTTAAACGTTTCATTACCGAGAATATTGAAAGTGTGTATGCTGGTAGTCGAGACTTTTTTCTTCCCGTTTAGTATTTATTTCATTATCCATTTATGTCATCATGAGCACAAGGGCTGGGAACTAATACCTGACCTTTTTTTTCTACCCGTGCATATGGCCACCATGTCGGATTTAAGTTTCTCAAAAAATCTATTGTTTATTATCAAATATTTACAGTGCAAACGCCTAACTCCTTTGCCATAAGAATAAATTTTTTGCGCAAGAGTTTTCATCTTATTTTTCCAGTGCAGTTTTACATTGTTCTCTTGCCTTTTCCATTAAGGGGCAACTGTAGGGTTGTACATTGTTGGCATATATCATGTGTCCAGCCGTGGGAGGCGGCGTAGGTTAGAATACTGGTGAAATGGTGTTTGGTTTCTGTAATTTCTCCTGAGTGGGAGGTGAATACGATAATGTTTTGTAGTTGTGATGGAGAATGTGGATGATTTCGCACTTTTTCAACGATTTCATGACACTTGTCCAATGCTTTTGTCAAAATCTTAGTTGTTCGTTACTTTAAGGTCGATATTAGAGGGATTTTTATGTTAATTCTGGTATGTTTTTTTCTTTTGATACTGTACATCTACCAGTCCAACAAGCTACGGACGCGTACGATACCCAAGACCATCAACCCAGAGTTCAATGAGACCCTCACATACTACGGCATCTCGGAGCAGGATATGGCGCGGAAGACCTTGCGACTCACTATACTAGGTAAGCTGACCCCTCTTTTTGACTAAGGTCTGTGCCTGGAGGATAGTTAGTATTCTTGGGCGTTGTGTGATGAGCACGTGAATGATCATACAGGATGTAGAAAGTGATGAACGTATGGTAACACAAAACTGATAGATTTAGTATGTCAAAATTCTTTACAAAGAGAGAAAGTACAGGCCTATCAGTTGTCAGGGGTCATTAAGAATGACATTACTTTAGAACTATCAGTCGAATGACTTACCTCCTTCAGGTGTATGAAATATAAGACCATGCACGCTCTCACTGTAAGTATACCTTTTGTTTGTAAATATATAAGACTCTTTCTAGTAAAGGTATAACTTTCCCCACAAAGTTTGGTTGATTATCATTATGGTAGTAAGTATGGATGGATGTCCCGTCTGAGAGTTCTTTGTCCTCAGATGAGGATCGTTTTAGCTGCGACTTCCTGGGTGAGGCGAGGGTCGCCCTCAAGAAGGTTCGACCCCATGAGACCAAACGACTCAGGATCAATCTAGACAAGCGAGCCAATGTGAGTAGATTCATTAATTACAAATGTCTACAGTGATTCCATTTTCTGCAAGATAAGTTCTACACTACTGGGACCATATCTCTTACTATATTTTCTCATTTTCTTTATTTGTCTTACAGTATATTCACTTTCTTCAGTGTTCTTTGCATTTGCTGTTTATGTATTGTATTATATTCATGCAAGAACCCATGTGTTTATACTGTGTGAGGATTTCTATATTCATTTTAGTCTTGTATGTCTTTTTTCTCCTTTTTAAGGGATTATTCAAGGATGTCAGATTGATTAAGGCATTTGAAAGTTGAGGTTTCGTCTTCATTTTCCCTCCCCTTTTCTAACTTGGGCAAATTTTAAGCTGATATCGTTTGTCCCACCGTAAAGTACGTCTCGCCTCTCTAGTTACCCAGTTAGATCCCTTTATCAAAGCAGATTATGATGATTGTTAATGTCATACAATGAAATGTGTGATGTAGCTTATGGTTGTTGACTGAAATTTACATGAGGTATATATCAAGGATTATCCAGATGTTATTCAATGAAAATCTGAAAATTGATACAGATAGACAAAGAAAACAGATAGACAAAGAAACAGTGGAATTTTGTTTTACTTGTTTGTCTCACCCACTATGCTGAGGTAGCATTCAGGACAAAGAAAAAGAGGCCTCAGTAGCACACATGCACTCCATACCTGTTGTGTATAAATTATGATACTGTATAATGAACCCAGAACCTACCATCCATCCACATCCCTTGCCACATTATACGATGAGACAGATTTATTTTGCCGAGTGTCTACACAAAGCATTGTAAGCCAGTAAGAAAGTGTGCCCAAAAAAATTGTTGGAATGGATGTATTGGCTATTTAACATGTATGGTTTTGGCAGTAACCTGACTAGCCCTGGTATTTCCGTATAATGTGTTTGTATTGTGAGGATTTTACTAATATCTTTGTTGTTTATTTAGTGTTTAATCCAATTATGATAATAGAAACAATAAGAGAAGATAGTTTCGTTGAGTAATTAACTGTACTTTATAAAAGAATCATCATTCTTCTAACAGGAATTACAAAAAGGAAATATACCTCATTATCTCAAGTTGAAATGTTCCTGATAAAAATCACTTCCCAATTCAGAACTCTCATTAATGTTTCCTTGATGTTCCAGCTAGCAGAAGATGAGGTGAAAGGTGAGGCAGAGAGAGGAAAGGTGCTCTTGAGTCTAAAATATGCCACTCAGAGGAATGCCCTTATTGTCGGCATTGTTCGTTGTGCCCACCTCCCCTCCATGGACTCCAATGGCTTTTCTGACCCCTATGTTAAAGTGTAAGTCCCTTTCTATCATTCTCATGTAGCTGAAGTTCATGTATCTGCCATTATTATTGCAGCTGAGCTGTGCCTTCACAAGGTCCCTTTTGTGGCTAATTTGTATTGCATTGAATACTGCTTTTTTTAGCCTCTTATATATGCCATCTTAACTACCATTATGTATCAGAGTTATGTCATTCCAGCCATCATGTTCTTGTATCCTTGTCACTGCTCCCAAGCAGTAAACTTTTTCAAATTATTTGTGGTCTGCTAGCCCCATGCCGATAACTTATATCTCTTGTATCACATAATACAAATAACTTATATCTCTTATTACATAATACAGATAACTTATATCTCTTTTTGTCACGTAATACAGATGACTTATATCTCTTTTATCTCGTAATATGGATAACTTGTATCTCTTTTATCACGTAATACAAGTAACATATCTCTTTTATCACGTAATACAGATAACTTATATCTCTTATCACCCCCATGCAGATGATTTATACCCTCTTTGCTTCCTCACGCAGGTAACATAAACAGTCACACCCCATGCATATAACTTAAGTCTTCTTTACCTCCTCATGCTGATATCTTATCCCTTTTCTGCCAGCTCAAGCATGCAACTCATTTCTTGGTAAGACCATGCTGATTATATATCATCTCCCTCTCCATATGCCTGCTTCACCAACCCATTTTGGTAACTAAGGACTTACTTACCTTCTACCCCAGGCTGACAACTTGGTCTGTCTTTACCACTGCATGCAGATAACTTATGCTTTCTTGACCACTCCAGGCAGATAACCAATTCCTTTTCAACCATTCCCCTGTAGATATCATATGCCTTTTTAATCATCCCTATATATAACTTATGCTTTTTCTTCCACCTCATAGAAAAAAATAATTGTTCTTTCGATGCACGTGCAAAACATATTACATGAAAGTGATACACTCAAAACAGACCTGCACAGAATTTTTCAAATGTAGGTGATACACTCACAACACAGGGCATGGCACAAGACATCATTTTCAGATTATGCACTCATACCATAGGGGTCAGCACAAGGCTTGCTGGATAAGATTTTAATTTATGGAGAGTAGGTAAAGAGCTAATTTTGTTTTAAGATATAAACAAGTTGCTTGTTTATTGAAATGGTACTAATCATGATAAATACAACTTTTTATACAAAATAGACAGAAGAGAAACTAACAGACGTTGGGTCTTGCATTTATTATAAATGGGAATAAGAAAATGTAGACTATATATTGATATAACATAACTATTAATGTGATTCTGCTTTTAGCTCTATCCTTTTATTTGAGGAAAGAAATTCTTATTTGTAATGGTAACTGCATATTCTCATTTGTCTCATTTTCTTAATAGACAATTGAAGCCAGACCCAAGCCATAAGAAATATCGCACAGCAATCAAATGGAAGAACCTCAATCCAGAGTTTAACGAGGAGTTTGTTTTTGAAGTCCGCAGGAATGAATTGCCTAAGAAGCTCCTAGATATTCGTGTATATGATAAAGACGTGGGACGTAGTGATGACTTTATTGGTAAGTATGCAACTGCTTGGGATTTTCACTTTTTGAGAATTGATCTTGATATGTCCATGAACTGCTACCATTAGTTTGCCTTGATACAGTTTGAGAAAACTAACTTCTTAATCAAAAGTCGTCCCCTGTACATGCAGTATTCCATGAATGAAAGGAGAGGCATCTTTAAGAAATAGGTAAACATGAGCTGTAGATTATGTTTTCACCTGCTTGGACATTTACAATTTTATCAAAGTTAGTTCTATGGTAGGAGTATGAGTTAGTGCTATGGTAGGAGTATAAGTAAAAATTGATGTACAAGTAGTTGTATCCCGGCAGGTGGTCTTCAGTTGTCGCAGGATAGCACAGGTACAGAGCTGCGACACTGGTACGACGCGCTGCAGTACCCCGACCGTCGTCATGACCGGTGGCATCAGCTTCAGCCACTCAATGGCAAGTGAACGGTTGGAAAGAGCTAGTTAGTGGACCAGAAGCAGTTCATACTGCTTGCAGCAGGAGAGTGTAACACATTGACTGAGGCAGCAGTACCACATCAATAGGGATAGATAAAGCTGGAGAACATTTTTGAAGAAGCAATAGAAACCTTTAACTCCAGCTAAATATGGTTATGAAAATTATAGAATGGAAAATATAACCAGATGAGAAAGAGTTTGGAAGAATTATTTGAATAACAGCTATATTATCAAGTATAGTACATGAAAAAAAGTTTGAATCAGTAGTGAACTCAAAGCACAGAATACTGTGCAATGAACATCCTACGAGAGGATAAGTAAAATGAGAGTTCTTGGTTAATGGAAGCACAGGAAACATTAACTCTATTGAACAGAATGAGTTTGAGAGTAGCACACATAAATAATCAGAGGTATAAACTTATAATCAGCTGAACTAAGGAAGATGGTAAAGGTATGAATTAGGAAAGAGGATGTCCAGCTCACTGTGTAACATGTTCAGGTGATTTTATGGTACAGTTCAAGACAAAGGATGGTATTTTATGATTCTTGTTAAAGATTTATACATGCACACACACACACGCACACACACACACAGATATATACATGTATGTAGATTTCTTTGCCTACACAGTTTCATCTCCCACTAAGTAAGGTCATGTCAGGAACATACAAATAATTGCCTCTTTTGTACACAACCCTTCTCCAGCTGTCATGTATGATGAATTGGAACCAGAGCTACCATCCATAGCTAAGCCCCAAAGAGTATTCCATAGTAAACACTGACTATTTCATTTGCTCTGATTCAACTCGCTGACCGCATGTTACCTCTTTACCATATTGACCCAGTTCATTCTATCTTAGGCTCCTAAATGTTCAGTCCCATATACCCAAAAAATCTCCTTCATTCCATCCTTTCCTCTCCTTTGTATCCCCTCCTCCTTCTTTCCTTCACTTCTGAAACATAGATCCTCTTAATTAGTTTTTCTTTACATATGCTCTTCATATGTGTGAACTGTTTTAGTACTCCCTGGTCAAAGGTTAGATTGCACTTGCTACCACACCTCTCTCATACATTGTCACTCCATACACAATCAACCTACATGATACCACATATTGTCCTCAGGCATTTCATTACCAACATGTCTACCCTCCTCCATTCCTTTGCATTCAGGGTCCAAGCATCCAAACAACACTGTGAAGGCTACTAAACCTTCAAACATATCCATATTTACCCTAATGTACCCTGATCTCTCCTTCCACATTTCTTTTTCCCACTTTATGACTCGCCTCAGCCCTCATGATTTTATCCATTCCTATGTTGACTCCCAGGTAGCTAAATTCCCCCATACCATATATATGTTTTCATAATATAACGTCAGGATCCTTTTTATGTGGTTCCTTCATCTTCAAGGTTGTATTCCACACAGGAGATTAGGGAATGGATGGGCTCCTTTAGAGTGATAAGTTCTTTCACGTGACTCTACTCCCAGTGATACAGCCTTGCCAAAGGTGACTTTTCATTCGTGGTGTAACCCTGAGCATGGGAGTCCAGTAACACATTTGTATATATTTTTATATACATACCCAGGACCGGTTTCTGTGAAAGGGTCCTGGTATTACCCAGGACCCTTTCTAAAAGCTCTTACAGCCCAAGGGCGACTGCACTACTTCCAGTTGCAGGGAAATTTAGATTTGTATGAAGTGAAAAGTTCTTTGACGACTGTGCTCTCAGTGATACAACCTCAGTAATGTGACCTTTCACTCGTCATAAAAGAATAGTCCTTCCATAGCTCCTGCGTGTCGTAGAAGGCAACTAGGAGTGGCGGCACAGCAGGGGAATGGAGATCTCCTCTTCGAAGAAAAGGAACTTAGGAAAGGGACAAGCTAGGATATTATCTCAAAGGATCAGTAGTCTATTCCTGACGCTGAGCACCTTCTTAAGTCCGGGAAGAGTGAGCAGGTATGAATGAAGGAAGCATGATACGTAACTACAACATATGAACAGCTTGTGAATGTGTTGCATGCTCAGTATCAGCCAGAGGTGTGCAGTAACAGAGGGAACTTCCCGTGATGGTGTACCGTTTGTGTTCGCAGCTGAGCGCTTGGCACCCGACGCTCTTCCCTACCTGGTACGTCACGTTCAGCTACTGGATGGCCTACATCAACTCCGCCCTGAACCCCATCTTGTACCCGCTTTCCTCGCCTGAGTTCCGAGCTGCTTATAAGCAAGTACTCACCACCATCATGTGCAAGAAATGACAATTGTAATCGACTAAATCAACTCGGGATATCCGGTGAAACGCGATAGGCTTCGCCCTCTGTTTGCTGGTAAGAGCTGACTTTGTTGACAAGGAAAAAGTTACGATGTAGTTCATGTCTTGCTGTTTATCATAGTCCATTAATGTGTGTCGTCAAGTTCTGGTGTGACAATGACTGTTTGTTCTCCACCTGATGGCCATGCATGAAGACAAGTAATGATATATATGGTTATAGAATCACTGGTACACATGTTCATATTGTTTAAAGATCGTCATTTTGTCTGTGTACTTGTTAATAATATTGATTTTTTTCCATACTTGATCGCCTTTTCCCGCGTAAGTGCAAGGAACAAATGAAGAAAGGCTGCATCTGCTCACATCCATGCTCTAGCTGTTGTGTCTGATACACCAAAACTACAGGTCTCTATCCACATCCAGGCCCCACAGACCTTTCCATGTATTATCCAGGACGTTTCACAAGCTTTGGATCCGTCCATTGACAACATGTCGACCCTTTTTTCCGCTTCGTTCCAATTCACTCTCTCCCATGCACGCCTTTCAATCTCAATTTCAGTCATCGGACTTATTCAGCAGTCCTTCAAAATACTCTCTCCATCCCTTCACTTCATCACTACCTGTTATTACTTCGCCTTTTGCTGCTTCCACCGATGTTCCCATTTGTTCTCTTTTTTCACATTTTCCTCTTTCCAAAACATCTTATTCTCTCTAAAGTTTAGTGAACTCGCTCACCCCAGCTCTTTTGCCCTCTTTTTCACCCCCTGCACCTTTGTTTTGACCACCCTTCGTGCCGTTTTCTCTTATACATCCCTCGGTCATTTGCACGCAACTTTACTTCCTCATCCCACCACTCTCTACCCTTTCAAATCAGCCTGCCTCCCACCTTTTGCATGCTACATGCATTTCTAGGACTATGCAGGATTTTTCTCTAACTACCTCCTCTTCCTCACCCGCTCCCCCTCACCCGCTCCCCTTGCTTCATTTACTCTCACCTTTTTCCATTTATGCAGTCAGTCTATCGTAGTATTTATTTTTACAAATCTTTTCCAAGTTCATGATCACCACTCTCTTCACGCTGACACAACTTCCAATTTTCAGAAAACTTTTACAAATATTTGTCCACCTCCACCTCACCTTCACAAGGTAGTGAGCACATACCCCACCACCTGCCCCAAACAACACATTTACATCCAAACGTCTTTCTTTTACACGCCTATCAATTAATATGTAATCCAGTAAAGCACGCTGGCCATCTCTCCTAATCACATATATATGTTTTTGTATCTCCCTCTTTTTAAACCA
>JAUTXX010007714.1:0-10018 GCA_032273605.1 Panulirus laevicauda
GATGGCCAAATACCGAACACGGTGGTAAAAAGTTATGAAGATGTATTCATGATAGCAAAAATAAACATGGGCTCGCTGAACATGATACAATTTACTCTTGATACATTGAGCTCTCTATCTTACTTTACTTAACAAATCTTTGCCAAATATACCGGCCTCAATTTTGACATAGGCATTTGAGAACTGAGATGTATACAGATTAACTTTATAGATTTACCGACAGCATCCTTTTCATGGGCCATTTTGTGAGAGAGGATTGGCTTGTAAACAAATGCCAATATTTTTCTAGAATACAATCACTCCTTATTACTTTCTTTTGTCTCTTACATAAGTTTTTGTCCTTCCACAAATTGTGATAGTGAAAATATTTACTCTTAATCTATTTACTCTAATAAACAAAATTTCATAACATACGATAATACGATCCTTCAAAACAATATAATGTACACTGGATAATGTAACTTAGAAAACTGAACGTATCATCCCTCCCAGAAAATTGAAGAAGATATAATAGATTACTGAAACAATTATTGGTGAAGGGGGGAGATAACTTTAGCAATACACATACGCAGACATATACATATATACACAAGAACATATTCATGCTTGCCTTCATCCATTCCTGATGCTACCCCGCCCCACAGGAAACTGGATCGCCGTCCCCTGCTTCAGCGAGGTAGCGCCAGGAAAACGGACAAAAAAGGCCACATTCATTCACACTGTCTCAAGCTGTCAAGTGCAATGCACCGAAACCACAGCTCTCACCCTTTTGTATGTTCAGGCCCCGATCGCTCAAAATCATTATCAGTCCATCCATCCACCTCCAATTTGGTCTCCCGCTTCTCTTTGTTCCCTCCACCTCTATGTACATCCTCTTTGTCAACCTTTCCCCGCTCATTTTCTCCATGTGTCCAAACCATTTCAACACGCCCTCTTGTGCTCTCTCAACAACACTCTTTATTTCCACACATTTTTCTTACCCTTTCATTACTTACTAGATCAAACCACACCACATATTGTCCTCAAACATATCATTTGCAACACATCCACCCTCCTCCGTACAACCCTGTCTGTATCCCATGCCTCGCAACCGTATAACATTGCTGGAACTACTATTCTTTCAAACATGCCCAATTCGCTGCTAAGTCCACTCCCAGTTATCTAAAAACACTTCCTCCAATTTTTCTCCATTCAAACTTGCATCCCAGTTAACTTATCCCTCAACCCTGCTGAACCTAATAACCTTGCTTTTATTCACATTTACTCTCGATTTTCTCATTTCACGCACTTCCATACTCAGTCACCGACTTCTGCAGCTTCTCACTCGTATCAACCACTAGGGCTGTATCGTCGGCGAACAACTAATGCCTCACTTCCCAGGCCCTTTCATCCCCGACTGACTACATACTCGCCCCTCTCTCCAACACACTTGCATTTACCTCCCTAAACACCCCATACATAAACAAATTAAACAACCATGGAGACATCTGTACACACCCCTGCCGCAGACCTACATTCACTTGGAACCAATCGCTCTCCTCTCTTCCTATTCGTACACATGCCTTACATCCTTGGTAAAAAAAAAAATCACCGCTTCTCGCAGACATATACACACATGCACACATTCATACTTGCTTGCCTTCATCCATTCTTGGCGCTACCCCGCCCCACGGGAAACATCGCTATCCCCTGCTTCAGCGAGGTAGCGCCAGGAAAACGGACAAAAAAGGCCACGTTCGTTCACACTCGGTCCATTGCACGCCTCTCACCATTCCTGCATGGCAGGCCCCGATCACTCAAATCTTCTTCACTCCATCCTTCCACCTCCAATTTGGTCTCCCGCTTCTCCTTGTCCCACCACTTTTGACATGTATATCCTCCTTGTCAACCTTTCCTCGCTCATTCTCTCCTTATGTCCAAACCATTTCAACACGCTTTCTTCCCTTTCAACCACACTTTATTTCCACACATCTCTTAACCTTTTATTACTTACTTGACCAAACCACCTCGCACCACATATTGTCCTCAAATATTTCATTTCCAACACATCCACCCTCCTCTGCACAATCCTATCTGTAGCCCATGCCTATCAACCATGGAACTACTATTCCTTCAAACATGGCCATTTTTGCTCTCCAAGTTAACGTCCTCCCCTTTCACACATATGGACATATGGAGAGAATGAGTGAGGAAAGGTTGACAAAGATATATATGTCAGAGATGGAGAGAACAAGAACGGAGACACCAAATTGGAAACGGAAGAATGAAATAAAGAATTTGAGTGGTCGATGCCTGAACATGCAGGATGGTGAAATGCGTGCATGGGATAGAGTGAACTGGAACGATTTGGTATACTGGGGTCGACGTGCTGTCAATGGCCACATTTGCATATCCCAAGACCCTTCATGCCCGCGATAAAACAACCATAATGTAATCTAACACTTGCAACATATGTGCCGTACACTCTCTGCACATATACCCATACACAATATCACATTACTTTGCGACGTGGTCCCGACCAGTGGATGTGGCTTGCTTCCCGAGTGCTGTAAGGAGTCTCGCAGGGATAGAAGGGACTTCTAGGGCAGTGAATAACTATGTAATAAGCTTTTGAGACGTTGGAACTCGGGGTCTCCTGAGAGAACTTATCTGTCCATTCCACGTTTTACCAAGGTTTGTATCGATTACTCTTTTTCAGGTTGCCATCATGTTACGGTGTCTATGAAGTAGCAGAGTTTGAAATCTACACTAACTTGATTACAGCAGATGTTGAATGAATGTGTTATTTCATAAATTAGAATTTTGAATTTGCGTAGAATTCAGAGATAAATGACATTAGATAGAAGACCATTGCATGAAGAATAGAAGTCTGAGTTATTACAGAAAATGCAAAAAGTCCATATTCCAATTCAGTAGTAGAGAGAGGGGGGAGGGGAGAGGATTATATTGATTCATAAACATGGAAATATAGATGTATATAGACAGATATGGAGATTCGTAGCCTTATAACCACATTTTGTACATGGGAAAAAGATGTCTATATCAATCGTCTAATCATGGCAGGATATACACCACTGATGTCGGCTGCGGATGTCAACTTCCTTAAGGGCATGCAGATCCTCCTGGATGCTGGAGCCAACCTGGAACACAACAATGCTCAAGGTAAGGAAGGATAGAGTGAATTCGAACAATGTGGTGTACTAGGGTCGACCTAATGTCCATTGACTGAACCAGGGCGTGTGAAGCATCCGGGTTAAACCATGGAAAGGTCTGTGGGGCCTGGTTGTGGATAGGGGGCTGTGGTTTTGGTGCATTACACATGACTGCTAGAGAACGGGTATAAGCGGACGTGGTATTTCTTCATCTTTTCCTGCAATGCCTTGCAAACGCGAGAAAGGCAGAAAAGTACGAAAAAAAAAGACTGCGGTTAAGTATTATAAGATTTGTAGAGGTTTTAAGAAAAGAAGAGAATGTTGGGATGAGAGTGGTGAGAGTAAATGAGCCTAGAAAGGAGACTTATGAAGAAGTACTAGGGGAGATTAAGTGCAAATTGGAAAAAGGTTAAAGCAAATGACGTAAGGGGAGTGGGGGAGGAATGCAAAGGATGCATGTGGCATGAGAAAGGTGGGATGATTAGAACGGGTAGTGAGTGGTGGGATGAAGAAGTAAGATTGATAGTGAAAGAGAAGAGAGGCGTTTGGACGATTTTTGCTGGGAAGTAGTGCGAATGACTGACATGAGGCAGGAGATCAAAAGAAAGGTGCAAGAGGTGAAAAAGACGGCAGATGAAGTTGGGGTGAGAGTATCATTAAACTTTAGGGAGAATAAAAACATGCTTTGGAAGGAGGTAAATAAAGTGCGTAAGACAAGAGAACAAATGGGAATATCAGTGAAGGAGGCTAATGGGGAGGTAATAACAAGTAGTGGTGAAGTGAAAAGATGGAGTGGGTATTTTGAAGGTTTGTTGAATGTGTTTGATGATAGAGTAGCAGATAAAGGTTATTTTGGTCAAGGTGGTGTGCGAAGTGAGAGGGTCAGGGAGAATGCTTTGGTAAACAGAGAAGAGGTAGTGAAATCTTTGTGGAAGATGAAAGCCAGCAAGACGGCATGTTTGGATGGTATTGCTGCGGAATTTACTAAAAAAGGGGGTGACTGTGTTGTTGACTGGTTGGTGAGGATATTCAGTGTATGTATGGTTCGTGGTGAAGTGCCTGAGGATTGGCAGAATGCATGCATAGTGCCACTGTACAAAGGCAAGGGGGATAAAGGTGAGTGCTCAAATCACAGAGGCATAAGTTTGTTGAGTATTCCTGGGAAATCATAAGATACTCTCCCATCCCAAATCTCATTTGCCCTCTTTTTCACCTCTTGCAGTTTTCTCTTGACCTGCCGCATTCTTTTACACATCCCCCAATCATTTGCAATACTTCCCTACAAAAAACATCCAAATGCCTCTCTCTTCTCTTTCACAAACAATCTTACTTCTTCATCCCACCACTCACTACCCTTTCTAAGCTGCCCACCTCCCACCTATCTCATGCCAAATGCATCTTTTGCACAAGCCATCACTGCTTCCCTAAACACATCCCATTCCTACCCCATTCCACTTGTGTCAGTTGCTCTCACCTTTTGCCATTCCACACTCAATCTCTCCTCATACTCCCTCAAACAAATCTCCTTTCCAAGCTCACTTTCTCTCACCACTCTCTTCCAACCAACATTCTCTCTTCTTTTCTGAAACCCTCTACAAATCTTCACCTCTGCCTCCACAAGATAGTGATCAGACATCCTTCCAGCTACCCCTCTCGGCACATTAACATCCAAAAGTCTCTCTTATACATGCCTATCAATTAACACATAGTCCAATAAGGCTCTCTGGCCATCTCTCCTACTCTCATATGTATACTCATGTATATCTCTCTTTTAAAATCAGATATTTCCAATCACCAGTCCTTTTTCAGCACATAAATCCACAAGCTCTTCACCACTTCCATTTACTACACTGAACTCCCCATGTATGCCAATTATACCCTCAGCTGCCACATTACTCACCTTTGCATTCAAATCATCCATCACTATAACCCAGTCTCATGCATCAAAGCTGCTAACACTCACTCAGCTGCTCCCAAAACATTTGCTTCCCATGATCTTTCTTCTCATGCCCAGGTGCATAGGCACCAATAATCACCCATCTCTCTTCATCCACTTTCAGTTTTACCCATATCAATCTAGAGTTTACTTTTTTACACTCTCTCACATACTCCTTCCACTCCTGTTTCACTAGTGCTACTCCTTCCCTTGCTCTTGGCCTCTCACCAACCCCTGACTTACTCTTAAAACATTCCCAAACCACTCTTCCCCTTTATCCTTGAGCTTTGTTTTACTCAGAGCCAAAACATCCAGGTTCTTTTCCTGAAACATATCTGGTAATGTAAACATTTATATTGTTGAATGGAAGGAAAGAGGCTCAGAATAATGATTCTGGAACATAAGGAATTCAAACAACATACCAAGATGGCAGACGTCTTTCCAAATGATGTGGCATTGTTCTTTGACTTAGAAGTTGAAAGAACAAACATGTTGGATAATAACATCATGGAAATGACTTCAGCACATAACTTGAAAAATGATGAGATTAACATGAGGCAGTAATTGAAGATATAAGTAGATCCAGTAACAATTTCCAGTTTGAAAAAACAGAATGAAATGTGATTACAGTAGTCAGTTGCATGTACAAGCTGGAATGATGTCTTCAAATACAATACAGAATTTTTTTTTTTAATCAACCCAAAAAGATCAATGGATTGATATTAGTGAAAAGAAAAATAGCCCATAGAATGATACAACACATGGAAAAGAACCCAAAGAGTGCTATTTTCAAGTATGAGCAAAGAAAAGAGAAAGAAATCTTAGAATTGACCCCTTTGAAGTGAGTAGTGTATGAAAGTGATCCCAAGAAAATATGCATGTTATCAGTACAAATCAGTATTCAACATAAAAAAAAAAAAGAGAATTTGAATGATGAACTGTTTAAAATTTATGATGAAAATGCAAATACGGAGGGAACAGTAAGAAAGGGAAGGTAAGGTTTGATAAAAGATATCACAAAGGAAAGAAGCTTTTAGATGTGCAGTGGTGAAGATAGGGACAGCACTCTAGCCAGCCAGCATTTCCATGGTACAGGTGAACACAGAACGAGTATGGCAGAATAAGCAAGAGGGATCAAAAAACTTTGATAGAAATATTGTCGATGAAGTAGATAAAATCCAAAACTTTTCCATAAATTCATCAGGAGTCGGTTGACAGTTAATCAGGCCAAGGGATTCATGGGGAAAATTACAGAGCATTGTACAGGGATATGTGAGGAGCTCATTAACAAGTTCAAAAATGTTTTCACTTTGGAAGATGCTATAGGCATGACACCAGTAAAATGGAATGGGAAGGAGCTTTGAAATCAATGAAATAATTAGATAAGATGTCATCAGAATATTAAAAGAACTCCACCAATATAAGACTCATAGTCCTGATGAAATTCTCCATGTAAGCTAAAGGTGTGTGCAGATATGCTAGATAAACTGCTTGAATTATTTTTCCATGATGTCACTGGGTGGAGGCAAAGTGCCAAGGGAATGGAAAAATGGAAAAGGGCCATGTCAAACCTACATATAAGAAAGGAGGCTGGAAACAGACACTGAACTACAGACCAGTCTTACTAGCAAGTGTGGTGTGTAAGGTTTTGAAAAAGATTGCTAGAAAGACTGCATGATTTTAGGGAAAGAAAGTCATTTGTAACTAACCTCTTAGAGTTCTATGAGAGTGAGCTCAGTCCTGACAAGAGAGAACACTAGGTGGACTGTATGAACCTGGACTGTCAGGAAGCATCTGTCACTGTACTGCATGAGAGGCTGATTAAGAAACAGGAGGATCACCAGGCAGGAATAATGGGGAAACTCCTTCAGTGCAAATTAGATTATCGTATTGGGAGGAAAGAAAGGACACATTTTAGAGAAGTCTTTTCCAGATGCTTTGAGGTGAGCTAGGGTTTGGTTTTGGGACCACTAATCTTAATCTATATTAATGACTTGCCTAAAGGTATGGAATCCTACCTGAGTAAGTTTGCAAATGATACAAAGGTCATGAGAGAAGTGAAAAGCAAGTAGGATTGTATCAGCTTATAAGAGAAGCTAAACAGCCTCCAAAGTTGGTCTGAATCGTGGTAGATGAAATTCAACCGTAGCAAATGTAAAGTAATGATGGGACAAAGCAAAAGATGACTTTAGTATGATTGTTACCTGGCAGGAAAAAGCTTCAATAGTCTATGCATGAGAAGGACTTGAGGGTCAACATCATCCTAACCTGACACCAGAGTTCCATGATAGGAGAGTAGCGAGGGAGACAAGTGTCTTATGGCGAATGTCAGGATAGCTTTCAGGTGTATGGATAAGGAAATATTTAACAAACTATTCATATCCTACTGAAGGCCAAAACTAGAATATGCTTCTCAGATTTGGTCATCACACCTAATGAAGTACAAAGAGCTCAAAGAGAAGGTCCAGAGGTGGAAGTAGCACTTGTAGAGGAACTATGTAAAGGACTTGGAGTATCATTTGTGGAGGCACTCCATGAACCAGGACTTGGAGTGGCACTTGTAGAGACACTGGATGAAGAAGGACTGGAAGTGGCAACTGTAGAGGCACTGGATGAAAGAGAACTAGGAGTGGCCATTGTGGAGGCATTAGATGAACAAGGACAGAGGAAGGTACTTGTGGAGGCACTGGGTGAACATGGATTAGGAGTAGTATTCCAAAGATATCACTGAAGGAAGACAAGAAAAGAGACAGAAATGGAAGAGGACAAATGTCATACCTATCTTTAAGAAAGGAGATTGGAAAGTTGCCCGAACTACTAACCACTTCTCGAAAATGTATGTCTGCAAAATACTGGAAAAGGCAATAAAGAAACTGTTAAAGACCAGTGTGTCTGTAAGAACAGGTGCTCGAAAAGAAAGTAGAAATGTAAATGGATGACTTTTAGGGAAATATAGATTACCGAAGTGAGAGAACCTAGGCTCAGGGGAAGGAGAGACAGCATTATAACATCTAAGAATTCTATGAGAGAAGGACTCCAATTTACATAAAAGGAAAGGATGGTTGGAAAGGAAGCAGTTGGATAAAAGGACACTTATCAAATTGTTCACATCCTACTTAAGTTCAGAACTGAAAAGGCACAGAGGAGGGTAACAAAGGTTGTATTAGAATTGAAATGAGTGAGAGGATGGAGGTGAGAAATCTGCCCACCATGGAAGAGAGAAGAGTAAGGTGTGATGATCACGAATTTTAAGTTTTTATAGCAATTAGATGACGTCAACAGCGAACACTTCTTTGGAAGAGAGAGAGAGAGAGAGAGAGAGAGAGAGAGAGACATGAAATTGAGCAAGAAACGTACTTTATATGAGTTAAGGAAGAATTAATTAAATTGGTGAAATAATGAGTTCTGACAAAGTTTAAGAGGTTATTTAATAGTAGAAAGAGTTCAATGGATTGGGTCCCAGGGGTGCAGAGCTGTATTACCTAACTGAACAAATATATATAACCAGGTAATTACGGGCCTTTATTGCTCTAAATGTGCCTGAAATAACTATTATTGTTTACAATGCATTATGAACTGTAATATTATTCGTGTAAAATTTGTTCAGTAACCTGTTTGATTTTTATTATTAGTAAATTATTTTATTTTTTCATATTTTACGTAGTTCTTAAGTTATCTGGATTGAGATCCAGTCCGGATTCACGCGACGAACTCGTTCCGCCATTCTCATTGGCTGAGAGGATTAAGCGTGTTGTGATTGGTGGGTCGGGAGGAGGCAGGTGGGCTGTGATTGGTGGACTACCCTCCTACCTTCGGCCTCTCGCCTGAACAAAACAAAAACATCCCAGATGACTGACTGTGAGGAGCTGGGCGTAATGAGCAGCACCACGGATGCTTCTCCCTCTGAGATGAATGATTTTAAATGTCAGGTGAGCTGGAGGAAGGTGTGACGCTACCACCACCACCACGGGAAGACCCACGATAAGACGTGGGATTTAAAGTTTCTCAGGATTACCCTCAGTAGCCATATCAGTCCAAACTTGACACGAGTTTTAAGATTGATTCAGACCATTACAGTCGAATGTGATCAGTTATGGTAATTGTTAACTTGGTTATCGCGGTGAGAATGAGGTTATCGGTATCACTTGAGATCACTTACGACAAGATGTTGTTGTAGAGCCACCAGAGTGGGTAGAGCTTTGACATTTATTGATACAGTGCAGTAATGATGGATGGATTGCCAGCTAAACCACTTATCAAAAGTAGCTTTGGATAATTAGTGATTAGTAAACGTCTATTTTGCCTCTACACCAAAACGAACTGAATATTGAGGGATTGGTAAACGTCCGTTTTAGCTCTTTCTCAAAGCTAGCTTGGGATATTTTATGATTTGTAAACATTTGTATCTCTGTCTCAAAGCTAGCTTTATATATTAAGTGATTGGTAAAAATCTGTCTTAGCTGTCTTAAAGCTAGCTTTATATATTGAGTGATTAGTAAAAGTCTGTCTTAGCTCTGTCTCAAAGCTAGCTTTATATATTGAGTGATTGGTAAAAGTCTGTCTTAGCTCTGTCTCAAAGCTAGCTATATATATTGAGTGATTTGTAAAAGTCTGTCTTAGCTCTGTCTTAAAGCTAACTTTGTATATTGAGTGATTGATAAAAGTCTGTCTTAGCTCTGTCTCAAAGCTAGCTTTGTATATTGATTGATTGGTAAAAGTCTGTCTTAGCTCTGTCTTAAAGCTAACTTTATATATTGAGTGATTGGTATAAGTCTGTCTTAGCTCTGTCTCAAAGCTAGCTTTATATATTGAGTGATTGGTATAAGTCTGACTTAGCTCTGTCTCAAAGCTAGCTTTATATATTGAGTGATTGGTATAAGTCTGTCTTAGCTCTGTCTCAAAGCTAACTTTATATATTGAGTGATTGGTA
>JAUTXX010007736.1:0-27242 GCA_032273605.1 Panulirus laevicauda
CACACCTCTAACAGTATTGCCAATATATAGCTTTATTCCTCACTCTACCCCTATATGAATTTTAATCCTTTACTGAGAAAATCCATTTATCCATTTCATCATCTTGCTTAGTATGTCATAAAAGTTTTGGGCTCATATAGCTCTAGCATTCAACACTGTTGGCTGCAATAGTATTCTTTCAGCCTGACCTACACATAGACTACTGGCATTCTTTCCACAAAATTATAATCTACCCTTGTCACACATAACACTTAACAACACTTGACTCATACAGCTCATATGTTAAAGACTTGACAGTCATCAGTGCCAAAACAATGTGATATTTTTGAGATATATTTTTTCATATTTGCTCACCATTTTCTTCATTAGAATCATTTTCAACATTGTTTCAACATATCTTTCTTCCTTCCTTTTGCTTTCAAGGCACTCCCAGGACTACAATACCTTGCGGTGTACCCATCTTTGTCCTTACAGACACTGGTGTTTCCTTCTACATGCTTATGAATGTTCCTAAGACCTTTATCCCTTCTCTCACTTCTGCCTGTTAGGTTCTATATACTCCCTCGACAACTTATGGGTATCTAAAGCACTCCACTTCCTCCAGGTTCTTCCCATTCAAACTTGCTCTGATACCATCTTATCTTACTCTTTTTCTACACATCTTTACCTTACTCCTGTAAAGGATATTCATCTTTGCAGAGGATTCTATGGGATCTGCAAATTTCTGTAATCTTCTTTGGCTTTATTTACAGTATTTGCAAATATTCTGGTGTCCTGAACATGTTAAAATGTTGTGGTTGAGGAGTGTGTGATCTGCAGAAATGAAGACAGACAAGTAGACAATAGACATTAGACATGTTAGAAAATTTTGATATTTCAAATACACATTCTATGCATATAAAGAAATAGAAGCACAAACATGACATGATAGTAAGTTGGATTCCAGAAAGCACTAAGAGGAAAATGTATATGAAACATTGATGCATTTTGTGATGTGGCTTGTAATTTGTAAATACAGAAAAATGGAAAGATATTTATTATTACTGAATGTGGTAAAGGGAGTCTTGAAAATGATGTCTTGTTTTCAACATACACCTTTTATTGTTTCAGTTTATTCTTTCAACAGGTGACAGACATAGGTGATGCAATGATTCTTAAGCGGTTATTCACAGATTTGTTCAGTAATGGTATTGTTGTAGTAGCAACAAGCAATCGGCAACCAGATGACTTGTATAAAAATGGTCTTCAGAGATCAAATTTCCTTCCCTTCATTCCAATACTTAAATCTCACTGTGAGGTAAGGGCTATGCTGTGTTTCCTAGTCTTTTCCATACTCTTAGAGATAAACATGAGAAGGGGACTTTATTACCAGTTAGCTATAAATTGTTTCTTTATATATTAGCTCAACTCGATTTCCAATTGACACGATTGATTATATATTTATGCTTGCATCCTCTCATTTCACTCAGTCATCATACATCACTTGAACCTCTTGTATGAGTCTTGTATAGCTCAGAATAATAATCAAACATTGCTATTGTATGTTTGTGTGTCTCCTTAACTATTTGCATAGTAATAGGGTTAGTCAGGTTCAATCTCATGTCAAACCCACTGCATTTTCACCCAAGGATCTGGATGGGACTTCAGATCACATATGGGTAATCAGTAGGATGGGATAGACATGGTAATATTACCTGTTTGTAACTACTATGTCTCTAGGACTTTATAGAAAGCCCATGTAACTCCCTTTTATAAAAAAAAAGTTAAGGTTTTTCTTACATTTCTCATTCCTTGTATAGCCATGTATTAGAGGCATTCATTAGTTTCATGGTAATTTCTCACAGAACAGGCTGAAGGAAGCTACTTCACTTTAAAGAGAAAGAAACTTACCTACACCTCTATAGGGAGAGATAAACTAACTTGCACCCTTCTTTATATTTTTTTACCTTTTTTTCAAGAATTGGTGCTTTAGATAATCCTCTTTAGTTGCAAGAAATAGCTTTCATAAATGATTTAGATGGGACAGATTGTTATTAATCATGTTATCTTTTCAGGTTATCAACTTGGATTCAGGCATTGATTATAGGACACAGAAACTCTCAGATTCACAGAAGGTTTTCTTTGTGAAGTCAGAATGTGATGCAGATGCTGAAGTTAAATTATTGTTCAAGGTATGTATAACATCCATTGTGAGAGCAGGAGCTTTTAGAAAGGCCCAGGGTAACATTACGGCTCCTTCGTAGAAATTGGTCCTGGGGTAATTGTAAGTGTGTGTATGTATATATATTTTTACAGCAAACCCTTAATTTAATGGATCCCAATATACTGGATTTTGGATTTAACAGTTCAGATTCCACTCTTATTTGCCCACTTTTTCAATCCTGCATCTTCTTGATTTGCCACTTTCTCTTATATATCTTCCAATCATTTGCACTCTTTTCTTGTAAGTGCTGCTCAAATGCCTCTTTTCTCTTTTACTAAAACCTTTCTTCTCCAACTATACTTCAACTAGGTTACATTTGATTTATAAGGACTTTCAGCATTAACAGACACCCCTTCCACTATTAGTAAGTTAAATTGAGGATTTATTATTCATATTTATTTATTATACTTGATCGCCATTTCCCATGTCAGCGAGGTAGCGAAAGGAAACAGACGAAGAATGGCCCATTCACTCATATACAATTATAAATAGTGTATTTAACAGTCCAATGTTATCCTATTCTGCCTACTTGAGGTTATCATGCAAGTGAAAAGCCATCTTTGTTCATAAATGAAATAAATAATTTGTGTTGTTTCATTCCATGTGATTTCACAGTTTCTTTTTTGTAACTATATTTTTACTTAAACCTCCTATCTTCATCTTTTGCTACTTATTTTTAATCTTTTCTGCTTCTGCTTCTTATTTTCAATCTCTTCTTTTTTCATGTGCCACAATTGTTTTTTCCTGGATTATATTACTTCATTGATTACTTAAGTTTCTATAAAAGAATGCATTTGTAAGTATTTGAAAGTATTATTCCAGTTTATATTTATATTTGAAATATTAATTACATTCTAATCTGTTTTGTCTTATATTTCCAAACTGTATGCAGTGGTTATTTCCATGACATTTGTCCAGTAAAGTTATATTATTAACCTGTGTGTCTGATGATAAAGCAAGTAATTTTGAAAGATGTAAAAGAAAACGTGGATGAGACGGGGCCCCATAAGTAAAAGCTTGTTCTCACATGTCACAGTCCTCTTTTGACATTCTTCTCTTCTCATATTCATGGCCTCTTGGTATTCTTATCTTATATATCAGGGATGATATTTAAAAAGATAGAAAATCAAAACAATAAAGAAAGCTTTATCTTTAATTTATAATTTTTACTTTCTAAAGTATTGAGGGAATAATTTTAGAAAATGCTTTACTTTTTCACTGTTAAGATTCTCTGGAAACATATAGTGTACTAAAACTTCTTTGCAGATATTTAGTTCTGAAGAAACCGATATAGTTAGATCTCGGACCCTAAGCTACGGTGGTAGAAATGTCACTTTCGAAAGGACGTGTGGTGGCTTGTTGGATAGCACGTTTGAGGAACTATGTGGTAGAGTAAGTGCATGAGTTTCTGGGAATTTATGTTGTGTAATGTTCTGTATATTTTCTAATAATATTTCCACTTTACAGAGAAGCAAGAAAGTCATGTATTAATCTATCCTCGAGACACATCTGAGTTCTGTTCTGACCGACTTGTTGGATCTTGAAATGGACATATGTCAGCATGGCCTGTAGAATTTGTATACTTGTACAATTCTACTCAGTTTCTGTCATTATTATCTCCCTTTTTATTAACCAGCTTTATTATATGATTCATTCGTTACTTTCTACCTTTTATTTGATTCTTTAGTTCATATTTCATAAGTATAATTTTTTACATTATGCAAGTTCTATCATGAGTATGGCATTTTTGTTTAACCAGTATTATGAACTGATATTTTTTTAAATCATGATGGTTTATTAAGAAAAAAAAATTATTCTTTACCTTTTCGGCAGCTCCGTCAGCACTTGCTGCTTCATCTGCAACTTGAACATTGTGCAAGCCACATACTCTTTTAAATTTGTCAAACCAACCATGACTTGCTGTGAAGTTCTCAAAGTAATCCTCGTCCGCTCGCTCCTACAAGGTCACAAAAAGACTTCTAGCCTTTGCCTGAATTGTTAGTAAGCTTAGTGGTATACATTTTTGAATTTGATCACCCATCCACAGTATTAACAACTTTTCAATTTCGTGGGTGAGCCCCTGTCCTTTCTTTATTATCGTAGACTTAATACTTGCTGAACCTTTCACTACTTTGTGTATTTTTTCTTTGTCCTTTAAAATTTTGGAGACCATCAAATGGGACAACTGGAGATCACATGCAATTACATCAACTTTTTTCATCCTTCATATCGGGTGATTACATTCATTTTCAATTCCAAGTCAAGCATCTTCCTCGACTTCTTGCCAGATCTATCAGCATGTGATGGGTTTTTCCTCTTGCTTGTTATCTTCTTTGGGGTTTAATAAAAAAATTGGTTATTCCAACATGAAAATTCATTAGATTCACTTGTATAATGCAAGCTTAATAAATGGTAACTGAGAGCAAGAACTGAGAGAGATTCTGTGATGCACACAATGCCAGGATATCATCTGACAGTCACTGTTGTACACACACAGCCTTTAGCACTGGCAGACATATGCTGAAGCTTAATTTTAATAGTGGACATTGAGAAACAAATTTTGATCTGGATAGCAAATAAAAAATTACATGAAAATGGTGTTACGGATTATAGTGAGAACCGAGAAGGAACAGATTCACCAAGAAATGCTATCATATAGAGAATGTTAATTGTAGGTACAGTATAGAATAGAATGGAGATGAATAAAAGGGGTAAAAAGAGGGATTATTTAAAATAAGGGTTGTTACAGTTTTCATATAATTGTGAAATTTGTATAAAATACAGAATATGCTTCTTTGAAATAACATTAATTATAGGTACATTATCTGTAGATATTAAAAAGAGAATATGCTTTTTTGAAATAACATTAATTATAGATACATTATCTGTAGATACTAGTTCATTCAGGTACTTGTGAAGTACCATACTTTTACATTAATACATTTATTTTTGTACTTACAGCCTCTCGGTGCAGTTGATTACATCCATTTGTGTCATGTGTTCCATATCATCTTCATCAGAGACATCCCTGTCCTGAACCAAAGTTCCAAGAGCCAAGCTAGACGGTTCATCACTCTAATTGATACTTTATATGACAATCGGGTGAGACATGCATACCTTTTTATGAAATATTCTAGTATTGTTTTATTAGTTTCAATTATCTTTGTCATTTCTTAATCATTGATTAATGTTTGAAAGGGTTTAGTGGAGAAGAATTAATTGTTTATGTGCTTGTGTATTTTGGAGCTGTGATACTGAGGGTAATAGCTGAAGGAAGAGATAAAGTTATATAACACATGGGAGAAGATTTAAATGTACGCCAAAAGCTTTGGGAAATAGGAAGGTTTAAGATTGTGGAAGTTTATATAAGATTAGTTTAATATAACCATTTAGCATTAATAGTTGTGGGATGATAATCTGGGTATTAACTTCGAATGATGAAAAGATGTACAAGTTTTAAGTGTTCGGGCTTGACTTTGGCTTTATAATATAACTTAATGAGATTGTTGTTTTTATGTATAATGTCATGGAAGAACCAGTGTCACATTGACACTGTCAGGAGGTTGTGCTGTCCTGCAGCTGCTCTTGTATCTATCTTACCTTAATGCATGTACTCCTTTTTTGTACATGTCTGTATCTTGCTTCTCGTATTTTTCTCTGAATAATTCATTTCTGAACAAATGTTACACTTACCGTTCTTCTTTTTTTTAACTTTTGATAATTTACTAAAATTGATCTTTGTTCAGATACATTAAGTAAATTTCTTGAAGTGGTTAGACTCTTCATTTTCCATTATCTAAATCCTTTACATTCATTATTATTAAAGAAAAAGAGAAAATCTCTTTTAGAAATAAATATTAGAAAATAACTTCCTTTGACCTGCTCCTCCTTTCCTCATAAACTTTATACATATACAGCAGTGACCAACTACCATATGTCCCCATCATCCAAATTGACCTTTGATAAAGTTTACTTGTATACATATAGCCCTATCCAGCTATAGACTCTAATGAATTGTAATTGAAACTACTTTTTACACATATTCAATTAATAATGCCAAAACTTGTCTAGGTACGGATTGTATGCACCAGTGATGTTCCACACACACAAATCTTCAAGGGAGATGAGGGTCGTTCAGAGTATGTAGATAAAGAAAGTCTTATGTTAATGGACGATTTAGGGCTTAATGAAAAGAGTGAAACTTCAAGGAACATAACCCTTATAACAGGAGAAGAAGAAGCATTTGCCTTTGATCGCACCATATCTCGTCTTACACAGATGATGACACAAGATTATTGGCAAGAGTACTACTCACAAATGCGATGAAAGTATGCTTTTGATATTTCAGTAAGTTGAACATTTTTAATTAAAATTTTAAATGATTAATTGTTATCAAAAAAGTTCATAATAATCCCAGCCTAATATCTTAAAAATAGTTCTTGTTATCATGAAATAAGAACTTATTAAATACTTTTAAACGAATATACCTGTTATGATTGTTATTAGTTTTCCAGTATGTCAGGTATAAAATCAATTAGTTTTTAATATATGAAATGTTTAGAAAAAGAGTAAAAGGGATCTTGAAGTGTTATGAAAATAATCTGTGGATGAAAACAAAAAAGTAAGCCAGATTTTTCTTTGTAGCATTTTTGAAAAACGAAAACTCAAGAGATTTACCTGTTTTTTTGTTAAGAAGGATCAAGAACTTTTTTTCATACTTGAACATCATTTCCTGTGTTAGCTAGGTGGTGCTAGGAACAAACAAAGAAAGGCCACATCTGCTCACGTCCATTCTTAGCTTTCATGCGTAATGCATTGAAACCACATCTCCCTATACACAAATATGCCCCATGCCCCACAGACCTTTCCATGACTTACCTACCCTAGATGCTCATATGCCCACAGACAGCACATCAACCCCTGTAAACTACATTGTTCTAATTCACTCTGTCCTATGCATGCTTTTCACCATATGTTCATGCCCCGATTGCTCAAAATCTTTATCTTCTTCCCTCTCCAACTTGGTCACTCTGTTCTCCTTGTTCCCCCTGCTTCTGCACATATATCCACTTTGTCAGCCTTTCCTCACTCTCTCCATATGTCCTTACCATTTCAGCTTTTCTTACGTAGTTCAAAAATTAATATCTTGAGCACATACTTTAGTATATAATAACACATAACAGCTAGAGAATGGATGTGAGCAAATGAGGCTTTTCTTGTCTGTTCCTGTCATTATTTTGCTAACATGAGAAACACCAAACATGTATGAAAAAAATTTTAGTACATGTTTTGTACAAATGATGGAAAGGAGTAAGTAGGGATCAAGAAAGATGGTACATTAGGGGAAAATGAGCCACAAAGAAACTTTGTTGAAAAGTCTGAGGGTAAGGCATTATGGACACCCAATAATAAATTTAGTTTGATTACCACCTTTGCACATGACTGGTCATTGAGAGCTCTCTAGTCATGAACAGTTAGAACACTTATTGTCTTATGGCTTCCAAGGATGTAACTCTACCTTCTCATGTCATTGTTCACCTTGTAGGTAGCATACCAACCAGCACCTAAGTTGAACTTCACTCCTAAGAGTTCAAGTATTAGCTTAGTAAAATCCTATTCATGTTAACAATATGCAGGAAGTACCTGATTGGCTGTTAATACAGATGAAAGACGTGCATCAATATTTTTTCTGAATCAGGGATCATTTAGTTTTTCATGCCATTTTTGATTAAAATTTACCAGTAAATCAATGAAATGTACAAGCATTCCTAAATTACTAAGTTCCACATACTTCAGCATGATATTCTAGGCAGTTTCTCGTTTTCTTTTTAGATAATATTGAAGCTGTCAGAAGATTTTAACATTTATTTTTGCAGTTATCCTGTTTACCAAAAGTTTCCAGTAGCTTCACTACCAATGAACCTGTAAAACTTCCTCAAAATTTAGGCCCTTGTGATTCAGCTGCCAACCACTGAAAGGTATTGGTAAGTTATGGGACTGACAAGGGCATGTCTACTGATAAGTTAATGTGAAAAGCTCTTTAGGTCCATATTATTAGACAGTCTTACACTCACAGTTTTCACTCTAAAGTTGACTGCAAACTTTCTCAGCAAATGTATCATCAGGTTTAAATGTGCAACTGTCAGAAAGCAGTGAGAATTTATCTGATTTTTATATCTTTATATACCATAAGGTTACATGGGGCTTCATATTTTTGTAAGATGATAAGAGAGAAGTCCTAATAAGTGTGTAAAAGGGATAGTAATGTTGTGTTCTCTGTTTCCAGAAAAAAAGTAATTTTGGTGTGTGTTTGTTGGGGGGGAGAATTATGTCAGGAATGGTGTAATAGAGGTATGCTAGTAAACTCAGTCTGATAAAGAAAGCCCCCTAGGGTTTACTGAAGTGATTCAGACACATGGCAGGGATGAGCAATGATACCTTTGCTGAAAGGATTTGCATATCAAGATTGGAGGGAAAAAATTGGGAGGGGGAGATCAAAATGAACATAGGAGGATAGAGTGAAGGAGGCTTTGGGGTAATGAGGCCAGACTATTGAGGAGGGTGAGAAATGTGCATGGGAGAGAGTTAATTCAACTTGTGTAGTATAAGGGTTGTGAGGTATTACCAGATTCTGCCTGCAGGAGGTTATACCATAAGTGAAAAGTCACCTTTGGTGAGGCTGTAACCATTGGGAATAAAGGCATGTCAGACAACTTTTCACACCAAAGGAGTAAACATTTCCCTGCTATTGGAAGTATTTCAGCCAAATGGTTACAGAATGCTCTGGAAAGAGGTCCTGGGGTATATGAAGCAGTTAGGTAAATGATCCAATAGTCAGTGAAGCTTGGATGTACTTAATAAGCTTTGGTTTTACTGCATCAAACATGACAACTACAGTGTATGTGTGACCAAATAAGGCTGTTGCTTTATTTGTTCTTGGTGCTTCCTTACTTAGGTGGGAAAAGGCAAACAAGTGTCTGGCATTACTTTCACAGTAGCAACCCATTTTATTGAAAACATGTAAATGTTTAGCACTAGCATGAAGTACCTGGACAATACCAAAAGACCCTGGACCTCAAGCAGAGTCTGGGGCTGAGGAGACCCCCACCCCTTCTTGTATTTCTATTTTTAAAAGAACAGAAGAAAGAGCTAGGCAGGAAGTGCTCATCCTCCTTGAAGGCTTAGACTTGGGTGTCTGAATGTGTGTGGATGTAACCAAAATGAGTAGAGGGGAGAGAGAAGTAGTATATTTGAGAAAAGAAACCTGATATATATGTACATATGTATATAATTTTTTTCTTTCCACATTTGATCACCGTTTCCCATGTTAGCAAGGTAGTACCAGGAAAGACAAAGAAAGACACATCCACTCACATATATACACATGTACAACTTACATATACATATTCATTACACTTGGTTGCTGTTTCCTGCATTTGCAAGGCAGTGCCAGGAACCAGATTTAGAAACACCCATCCACTCATATACATACATGTACATATGCATATTAACATATACATATATGCAAAATGTACATTTCCATACTTGCTTTCATTCTTTCTTGGCACCACACCAACTCATGGGAAACAGCTTCGCCAACCCTTGTCAATGAGGTAGTGCGAGGAAACACAAAAAAAAGGCCACATCCACTCACACACGTTCTCTAGCTGTCATGTGTAATGCACAGAAACCAAACCTCCCCATCCATGGTTTACCCTGGACGTTTCACATGCCCTAGTTCAGTCCAATGACAGCACGTCGACCCCGGTATACCACATCATTCCAGTTCACTCTATATGTAAAATCAGTAATTTCTTGACACTCTAATGCATGGTTAAATTTTTCAGTTTTTATATTTCATAATGTAATACTAACCCAGCTTGGCTTATGTTTCTTCTTTTAGAAACTGACATGCTCTCGATAAACTGAACCAGGGCATGTGAAGCGTCCGGGGTAAACCATGGAAAGTAGCGGATGTGACCCTTTTTCATCTTTTCCTGGTGTTACCTCACTAATATGGAAAACAGCAATCTAGTATGGGGAAAAAATGACAATTTTATATTATGACAATTTTATGTCAAAAACTAAAGGGTGAAAAACAGATACTGAATGTACAAACCATGTCTAACAGTCCAGTAAAAACAACCTCATGATTGAGAATGCTACTGAAATACACCAATATGTCCACTTTTCAAATGAAATTATGAATAGAAATTCCTCATAAGTAAAGGAAAATAGCACATTGACACTACGAAAAACAAGTATGCAGTTACATCAAAGAGGCAACAAGTGAGTTGCATATATTCATTCACCTCACTTTTTATAACGGAATTCCTCAACTATGCTGGCTGTCAAAGTCTTGAAGTGAACCAATAACTACAGTTAGGTTCTGTATATAGAGTATTTATATCTTTATTTTTTGTAAACAGCTTTGAGTATGTAAAAATAAAGATTTTACAGGCACTGCAATTACTGTTTTATTTCACTTGTTTGTTAATGTAATAACTTTATCTTGTATTTGATTGTGTTTACTACCAACTGAGCAAAAATTCATCAAAGAAACTACAGTATATGTTTAAATGTAATGATTTACTGTATTTTATAAGGTAAAAAACCTCAAAATGTTGATTCACTTTTAAACCTAATGGCAAATTAAGTAAAGTTTCTGTTTTTATCCTCTTCTAAATATGTTCTTCAAAAATTTCTTTTTTACTTCACAACTATTATATACTGGTCTGAATCATACAATAATTTGTCTTCCTTCTTTTCCCTATATTATATATTCTTGGTGACCTTCCTAAATTTTTGCTCAGACACTAAATCCCTTCTATCAACCACACAAACCAATGAGTACATTCATGATTCTCATCTGTTTTAATTCTAAGACCACATCTGTTACTGATACATCATAATATATTTTTTTCATCTGCACCCTCTTTCAGTGGCAAAAGTTAAAGAGTTATGCTTAAAATGATCTTTTAAACAAATTTTGCTTAAAATTTTTATACAACTTTCCAAATCATTTATCATTAACTTCACAAATGCAAGAAAGAATATAAAGAAAGCAGGATGGTTACACTTGCTTCAAAAAGAAAAGGAAAGGGATTCTGAGTGAGTATATAAGTGAGAGTTAAAGGCCTGTCCTTTCTATATTCATACTCTCTCTTGTACCTATCTATATCTCTGAAGCCTGTTCCCTCCCGGAACTCCCACAAAAGGGTGGCCACAACAACAGAATTTCCACTGTCTCCCACTACACAGCCACTGCAAATAGACAGCGAGACATTCTCATACTCCTGGCAATTTTTCTGATAAGGATATGTTTCCAACTGGCTTAAACTGATGATATCACTTCCATGAATCATTATTTATGCTTCTTTAATTCTACTACTTTTTATCTAACATCCTTACTCAGGAATACATCTTCCTTCAGTATAGTCTAACTTCTAAATATGAGCCAGCAAAAACCAGCTTCAAATTATAACAAAAAGGATAAGAAATCTAAATATTTCAGGAATATTCAGCATACACCAATATGCTGTACTGAAGCAGTAAAAGTAACTATGCATGATAAAGTGTTTGTAATTACCTACATGTGCTGTATGGGTAGGAAGTATTACACTAGTTGGACATCCCTCGGACATTCTCTACTAATATACAACTATATAAATTTCTGTAAGCTGTCTGCATTTACCACATCTTCAATCATATTCCTTCGATCATCCATCATGTTTACAATATAAAAGTGCTTAATGATTTTTCAACAAAATTCTTCCATAATTTCATGTTTTTTTTGTTTTTTTTGCTTTGTCGCTGTCTCCCGCGTTAGCGAGGTAGCGCAAGGAAACAGACGAAAGAATAGCCCAACCCACCCACATACACATGTATATACACACACATCCCCACACGCAAATATACATGGTATAAACAATATAAGGGTATCAGCTTAATGAAATAGACTGGTTCATTATCAACGTGAAAATACAATATTTCAAGCTCATCACTAAATTGACAACAAAAGAGATTTTTCAGCATCTTTGTTTACATCACACTGGTCAAAGAATGCTCAAGGGAGATCTATTCAACAGATGCCTTCCTAGTATTTCACAATTTACTTGTAATAACTGGGTATAATACAGGTTTTTGTACATCTTGAACAGTGTTTATACTACAAACTATGTCAGAAACGCTTGAAAGCATCAAAGAATAACTATTACAAAACTCTTCAATAGATTTAAATACATAGTATCATCCATGAATAAAAAAAATACAAGGTTGAGAAAATGTCTCCATATTAAAAACTGGTTAAGGTTTGACGAGGAAAACCTATGAATTTGCAAATTTTTTTTTTGACGACTGTTTTGGAAGTAACCACCCTATAGCTATCAGAGGGTTACAAAGACGTTCTGCAGTTTTTCATCATGGGGGTTTACACAAGGTATCTATTAGCAGTAGCATTCTCTCATAAATCCGGAGGGGGCATGGAAATTATCTTATTACAACTTATGAGGTTGAACATCCTGCTTTCGAGAAATGGTCGAAATATTTGACAATAAGTACAGGAATCTTTATTGTATCAAATGGATTATTTATTTATATTCAAAAAATAATGTGTCCTGTGCTCCCAAGTCGTTGGCTATTTGAAAGAAGTATCTGTGAAAATATTTATGATCCATTTACGAGTAAGCAGGTCATTAAGCTGATAAGGGGAATTATTGAAGTCATCCTGTTAATTGTCTTCGTTATATATTTTCATTGCTTAAGATAGGAATTAACTGTAACCAATGCAAAAACAAACGTCCACAGTCTGGTGAACTCTGACATTGCCATCCTCCACGTGGCCATCATTTGAATTTAGGGTTCCACGTGTTGTTTTCTATTACCTCGCAAATGTTCAAGCAGCCATGAACAATTTCCTTACATAGTACACCCAAGACCTTCTGAATACAGACATACAGAAAGGGCAACACTAGTCTTTATCAGCAAATGAGTCGGTAGCTTCCTTCAACTACTCTAGAGATGCCAGTTGCCAAACTAGCATCCACAATGCCCTGGGGTAAGTCGAAATGAGCTCATGCAGTTTCCACTAATTGCTATCAACTAGTGAATTCTTACTTGCGGCATAATCTTATATAAATATAACTACGATAAAACATTATTATCATTATTCAACCTTAGGACACCTTATCCAGTGGTTTCAAAGCTTGGTTACACAGTACCAATGACTGGATGGATAACAATGAAAAGTTTATTCGATGAGACATCTTGTTTTTGTCAACTGATATGATGCAGCATTGTCAAATGATTTCTCTTGTGCTGTAACATCAACCAGGCATTATTATTTTACCCCTTTTCTTGTCCTCCTGCAAATTTAAATATATGGCACAATCAGTAGCTGGGAACTGATGAACTCTATAGTACATAAAAAAAGTCCCTTGAGATTACAATATGTGAAATAGTGCACATTTGTTATACTTTCATAATAATTGCATTGTGATTGCCAGAGAGGAAAAAGACAACTACTGTGATACACTGTGACTACACATAAATGCTATTTTATTTCAACCCAAATTCTTTACATGTACCTAAAATATGTATGCTACTTTTACATGGTATAATCAACATAAGGGTATCAGCTTAACGAAAGAATATTTCAAGCTCATCACCAAATTGACAACAAAAGAGATTTTTCACCATATTTGTCTACATCACACTGGTCAAAGAATACACAAGGGAGATCTATTCAACTGCCTTCCTGGTATTTTACAAATATCTTGTAATAATTGGGTATAATTCAGGCTTTGTACTTCTTGAACAGTGTGGATACTACAAACTATGTCAGAAACTTTTGAAAGCATCAAAGAATAACTATTACAAAACTCTTTAATAGATTTGAATACAGAGTACCATCCATGAATACAAAAAGTACAGGGTTAAGAAAACGTCTCCATATGAAAAAGTGGTTAAGATTTGACAAATGGAAAACCAATGAATGTGCAGAAATAATTTCTTTTTTATGACTGTTTTGGAAGTAACCACCCAATAGCTATCGGAAGATTACAAAGAAGTTCTGCAGGTTTTCATTATGGGGATTTACACAAGGTATCTATTAGCAGTAGCATTCTCTAAGAAATATGGAAGGGGTATGGGAAGATATGTACTGAATTATAGTCTGACACAAAAGAATTTAAACAAAACGTTTTTGACATTTCCTAAATAGACAGTTTCGCTTCTTAGTCAGTTTTAACCACATTAGGTAATACTTACTTAAAATAAGTGTTACTTCACCAGCATCACCAGGACCTTACAGAGCATGATTTTAAAAGGCACATTTACTACCAGAAGGAGGTTACAGATATTTCAAATTTAGCAACTTTCTGGAAAAGCCTTGAATGTGTCCAATATTCTCTCATACATGCAAAAACACGTACTTTTTGTGTACTGTGAATTAAACAACCATCAATTTAAAGTAATCTATCCAATGAGAAACACAGTTTTGTATGCCCTTATGCTAAACCTCAATTATTCCTAACAAGATTGGCTAGATCCTCCAGTATTCAAAGTAAGGAGCCAGGAGGGGATCTTTCCTTGAAGTCTTGGTTGTTTGTTTTGACACCACCTTGCTGCAGTGAGGCATTCTAGTACTACAAAAAATATAAACTATAACTTTTTAATGTGTTTAAGTATCATGATAATTTGTTTTTCAGGTGTCCTGGAGTGGACATCAAAATGTGAGCTTTAGTATGGATGATGATCGTAATAACACAGCTGGCATGGCCAGCAGCAGCTGACAAGAGGGCAGGGCAGCAATAATTACATGGCATATCTACAAAGCTACTTATCACAGGCCACAGTGAATGCTGCTCCGCCTTGTGCAACTTATTACCCAGTATCCTTCTCCCTACCAATTAGCTCATGTCTCCACCAAGGGAAAGACCTTATATACATCTAAAAATAAAGGTGAGTAGGACCGAATTCCTGGAGCTCAGTCCATTATGAGGACTGTAACTGGGAAAGTCAGTCCTTTTCCCAGTTAGGACTGGAAAGGGGACTGACGGTCTATTTCTAATCAATTCCAGATGGTCTGACATTCTTTGGTCCTTCTTTTTTTCTCCAGGTTTTCACTATAATAAACTTTATGTATAACAAACTCAATACAATAAAGTAACCTTTCATACAGTTTGAGTGATTTTGGTGTGATTAAGATTATTTGGAGAAAGATGACATCTTATTTTGTCAAGAAAACTCAGAAAAAGAATGAGACTGAAATTGAACATTTCTTTAACACCTGAAGGCAAAGGAGAATCCTTTGTTGTCAGTACTTCAACCTCAAGTCAAGGAACTGGAGCTCTAGTGGAAAAACTGAACCCAGTAATCCTTGGCCTACCTGAACAAAATAACCTCAAATGACGTCTCCAAAAAAGAAAGAGGCCAAGCAACTGTCTGGAGCGCCTCTGCAACAAGAGGCAGTGGACCATGGTTTAGTCGGCTATACAGGAGACCATGACTGGACCGTCTAAGTCACAAAAGCTCTTTGAAGAGGTCAGTAAATTTAATTAACACTCTTTCAACTTTGCCTAAAAGTCTTTATGTTAGTCTGTTATGATGAAATGTAAAGAATTTGTATTTCGTTTTTATTATTAATCACTATCTTTGGACATGTTGCCACTCATTGTCATCGATTTTGATTCGTGGAAGGACTTTATCAACACCTGTGTTCCTGGTTAACATGTAATGTCTAGTTAGATGCTTACTAGGCATATCAAAGACAGGTATGTTTATTTTGGCTACTTAAGCCTTGCAGGTGTCAAGATTCAGTGTCACATTGACCATATTGATATAGGTGTTTGCAAATGCATGTTCTAGTTATTGAAGTCTAAATACATGTTTCAAGTGACAAATATACAATGGAAAGCTTTAGCATTACTTATATATTTTCATAAACTTTTTAAGGTTTGACGAGAAGAGGCAGCACCTGAGAGACGTCCTTGTGAAGATGTACAAGGTCTACTTCTACTTCACAATCGACGAAAAGGTCTGCAGGACTACTACTGACAATGGCAGCAACTTCGTAAAGGCATTTAAGTAAGCAGATTTTTTCTTAAATTTCATTATTCGCATTCCACTACTTCTTTTAAAATTTGAATTTTTTTTTATAACCCTGAATACAAAAAAGTATGTTAATTGTTTCGCTGTGCAGTGTCTTTGGCAAAACTGATGAGGAGCAGACTGAGGAGGTCCAGGAAGAGGAAGGTGTGGGGCGGACCGATGATGCAGACATCGTTCAGGTTGAGAATCTGGCATCAGTATTGGAAGGTAAGTAGGGATTATTGATTATTTCTTGATTTCTCTTGCTTTTTACAAGTCATGTATTCTATTTTTACTCATACTAATTAAATAAATTTTACATTTATTTTCAGCGGGCTCCATGGAAGATTCTGAGTACGTCCTGCTGAAGCACACAAGGTGCACTGCCCACACCATGAACTTAGTGGCCACCTCCAGTGCTGACAAAGCCTTAAAGGATTTACCATCCTACAGGAAGATGTACTTGACTGCTTTTGATAAAGCTGCTGTGGAACAAGTAGGCAAGAAGTTCAGAAGCCTCAGACACCATCAAGGCAGATACAGGTATGCTGCTGACTGTCCCCACCATTACAAAGTGGAACTCCATCTACGACGGGGTGTCTCGTCTTGTCAACATCTTCCAAGACCACTGTCTTCATGAACTACACCAGGCGTGCAACATTCTTGGGATACCTTTGTTCTTGCCTAGTGAGCAGTTTCTTACTTTCTTTTTTTAATTTTCTTTTTGAAAAGGTATGAATGTTAAAACTTAAAAGTTAAAAAAATATAATATAAAACTAAAAAATTTACGTACAGGACTAAAATATTCGCTGTTTTTCTTTCTGCTGATATTTGCTTCTTGAAAGAGTAACTTCAGGTAATGCAACCAGGCATTGGACATCATGCAATGGGAGGACAAAGCCTACATGGGGGCACTTGAGCTCACCTTGACCATCTCTCTCAAAATGTTAATGGTGCTGAAGGAAAGCAGTGATGTCAAGATGTATCAGCTAATGGTAGTTCCTGACTGGAATGGCATTAAAAGCAGGTTTGCTCCCCTTTTGAGGACATGGACTTCCTCCTGGCAGCTGCTCTACACCCTCAGTTCGTATTGGGCTGGGTGAGACTGTGGGAGGACAATGTCATGTATGATGTTGAGGAGATCACAGCCAAGGTGAAGAAGCAGATGGTGATTATGGTGAAGATGATGAACTCTGGCAAGGAACCCAACAGCAGTGAGGGTGAAAATAAGCATGATGAAGACTTCTTTAGGGCTCTCTATGAGAACTGGGTGAAAAGCAAAGAAACCGGGACCAAGTTGGTGGAAACATTTCTCAGCAAGAGGCATGTGAAACCCTTCTTTGCCCAAAGCCTGGTGTCGAAAGACTTGTTCATTGCTGCAGAGTGGCTCTTCTCTTTGGAGCAAGACGTCTTCAAGCCAAAAAAGATCAGAACTCAGTGACAGCCATTTTGGAAGGCTGGCTTTCTTGAAGGGAAAATGAAGTATTATTGTAGTAATTTGTATTAAATAGTATTAATTATTATTTGTATTACTTGTACCAGTGTTTTCGATTGGTTGGTTGTGTTTTATTTCAAATAAATATTTTCCCCTAATAATAAAAGAAAGGACTGAGGACTGAGTCAGTTTCAGTTCCTTTCTTCAGGAAGGACCATGACTGGGACTGTCAATCTATTTTGAGTCAAGGACTGGGACTGTCGGTCCTTTTTGAGTACCAGGCACCCACCTTTGTCTGAAATTATGAAACAATACATCTTGATTCATTACCAAAATAATATATGATGTCCAAAAGAAGGAAAAGCAATTTCTTAGGTCAATGGTAAGATTATCAACATCATACCATCACTTATGAATTAAAACTTCTCTTCTCATATATTTAAGACTGGATTTAATTTCAGCATTTATGAAGATAAAGTCAAGAAAGAAAGAAATATTTTAAAATACTTACAACAGAATACATCTTATGATCACAAAGACAGCAAGAGTAATGTAATGTACATAATTATTAGGACCCATGCTTTTCAGTGGTATGAATGATATGGATACTGTCTCGTGTCTTTGATATCACATGATGGTGATTTATGTCTCTCATGGGATAGTTTATGCAAAGGAAAGTTTGTGAGCTCTTTCAATGTTATTATTAAAAGTGGGAAATATCAAAAGCAGACCTAATGTGTGCACTGTCTGATATGTTATATTACATGAAAATACACAAATCAATAACTTTACATGAAACTAACCAAGCATACTTTATATCACCACTTATAACAACAGACCACACAGAAACAACCTTGTGCCAAATTCATATTAAATTCCAGTATATCTTAGCTTTTAATACTGTGCAACCTGTTTCAGAATCTTACAGTAACTACTGCACTCAACAATAAGGCACTTTGGGACAAACAATGATGGTAGGATGGAGCTGAAGGGGAAACATTGGGAGCATACTAAATTGTCTAGAACAATTATTTGTAATTATGCATTTGTACAGTATGGGAAGGGATGTCTACCCTCATGGGGGCTCCATCAGTAACATAATGCATGTGATAACTAAAGATTTCTTACGCCTTGAAGTGAAATATAATCATTCTCAATTATCATGTTTGTGGTAATAACACAGGAAAATTACCCAACATATTCATTAGCTATTATTTTTGTGTGGGAATTGACTCTTAGATGTTTAATTCCCATGTTACTATATTTTAGCTGTTTTTTCTACACTCACTGCAATTTCCTCATCCTAAAACACTGGAGTATAACCCAAATAGAACAATGAAACCATCAGTGCTACCAGCTGAGAAAAGTCTTATGAGAAATAACATTAAATACACTTGTGGATAGTGTATTGATAACTTTCTCAAGGAAAGGATGGAGAATCAGTCCATTCATAAGGATCACTAGCAAGGGGCAGTTGTTGAATACGTCTATAAGGATGGATCAATGTCAAATGGTGGTTGAGTTCATCTATATGCATGGGTCACTAGCAATTGGTCGTTACTGGACCCATTCATATGCATGAATCTCAGGCAGGTGGTGGCTGTCTTTTTTATCCACCTTTTGAAAAGGTCACTAAGGAGGCATTTATTATTCAGCCTAGGTGTGGAATAGTGCGGTTATTCCCATCTATCTTTGTGTGGATCACTAGTAAATACTCGTTGTATCCAACTATGTGTGAGTCTTGGGTAATTGGTTGATGTTGGATCCTACCATACAATGCAAGGTGGGTTTTCATACTTCAATGAAGATCTTCAGCCTAAGCCATCAGCATGACTACCATTACTATCAAAGCACTCAGCACCCAAGAGTGTGTTTGCCCTGAAAGCAAAACATATCATTTAGACAATTAAAATTTCTATATCCTTTATATAGAAATTAAAACTTGGAAGTCATGCATGAACTTTTAACGAATCAAGAGGTGTGTATATTTTCTTAGAAGCAATAAACTAATCTGTGAGTGAAGTAATCAAGTAAGTAAGAAACTACCAACCTGCAGGAAATTAGTACCTTAAGATGCACAAAAAGATGAACTTATCAGACATCTATATACTTAAGGTCCACTTGCTCTAAATCACCAAGATACAGGTAACAGCATTTCCCCAAATTTTGCAAGTCTTCTGTCATTCTTACCGTCCCCAACAGACATGCATCCATCTAAAACCACACTCCTAAGACAAACATGAGTCAAGCTACCCCATCTACGCTCCCTATATATCTATAAAAACTGACTCAACACCGTACAGATATCTTCATGCCCACTGTATAACTACCACAATAAAGACACTGAACACTAACTGCTCAGATGCCTTAAGGCTCTCCCAACAAAGACATAAACATTACTACACATTATGATTTTTGGTCATAATTGCCAGGTGGCTTGAATGTTGCCTCTATCTTCTTCACAGCCCATCCCTTCGTCCTTTTGTTTTTTCACATCTTTTATTGAAACTCTCATCCCTCTTCCTGAACCTTCCCCACTGTATCTGGGGTTAAAGATACCCATTCCATTTTGGATGAGGTAATGTTCTAATTCCATGTTGCAGTGCTGCAAGATTGCTATCGCTTGTATAGGATAGTATCAGTGTGTTATGATGTGATTGTGAACTCCTCTTTCACTGTAAATTTAAAAAAAGCTTCCATAATAATGACCTATATCATGCCACTGAACTCCATTTTCCAATCTATGCTCTATGTGTAGTTTCCATTACCATATCTCTTTTATGAGTTTGGTTTCATCTTTGTTCTACCAATGTCCCCATTTACCATGTAATCAAACTAAAGCATTAATATGATTATTTTTTTCCACATGGTGTTTCATATATATCTATATTTCCTTACTACTATAAGCAAAGGTGAGATCAAGTAATAATCCTGTATCAACTCCTCTGATTCTAGTATGCTCATTGACGTGAAATTGACCTGTACACTCAGAGAACTTGCTTCTATTAATCTCTATCAGAATCCACATTCTCTTAGTCTACCTCTTTGTAAGTGAAACCCCCTAATGTTAGAATCTTACCACATGAGAAGTGTGTGCTTTGCTGCTTCATATACTACACTGGACATTCCTCTTTTTTATAACAGATTTCTTTATCTCCATATACTTATTCTGAATCAATAAAATTGTGTGATGTATTATTAATAATCAATGCCACTACACATTGCTTTCCAACAATTATTCTTCCTATTATATATTGTTCGAACAGGCCATCTTCAAATGCTTCCTGAAACTTAAACGCCATCGCTTATTAAGTAGGCCATTTCCCAACACCTATTGTCATCTCTTTCCTTTCTTGCTATCATGGATCATTTTAATCATAGATGAGGTCTTATCTCTTTAATAAAAATTCTGTCCCCACTACTCCAAGATCAGACTGCCGTGCTTTTCCTAATCTGATCCTCGAACTCTAACCCTTTTCAATTTACTACTAGTCTTGAATTTGTGTATGCTATTTGAAGTACACAAATGCATTTGATATTCCTAACCTCTCTGAGGTACTGGAAGGGCTGTTCAGCTCTCTAACGTCTTTCAGTGTCTCCTGTATTTTATCTTTTGACTGTAGTTGTTACCCCTGTCTCTCTCTTTTCCTTTAGTCTTGCACTTCTGATGAATATCTCACTGAATTCATCTTTACCTTCAAGTTTCTTAGCCTGCTTAGGACTTTCTAGCTACATGACCCTATACTAAATGTAATCATTACTATTCATTCCCTTATGTCTTAATTATATCTACCAATTCTTATAATTTCTTTTATCCCAGACACTATAGTCTTTTAATCTGTATATAATCACATGTGACACCTTGGGTGATTAAGGTTTTGTTGAGTGAGAATGGATGTTCGTTCAGGGTTTTGTTATGGTGCATGTTGGACTCATGCCTGTCAGGAAAAATTAGGATAATAGTAAATTTCTGTTAAGATGCACATATTCTGTTCTGAGTAAACATTCTTTTATTCCCTGAAACTCCTTTGAGTGGAGCTCACTTTTTAACTGCTTTCCACTTGTTAATAAGATTTTTAAAAATATGGTATAAATATTTTAACCCTAAATTAATTGTGTACACAGGGTAACAAATCTCCACTACCAGAAAAAGCACTTAAAAACCTAATTTACATACCAGTTGTTAGCACAATCAACAAGCAGTCATTTGTCATTCAGGATAATTACTGTAGAAAACAGTCAGGGTTAACAGACAAACTAGAACACAGTCAGGGTTAACAGACGAACTAGAACACAGTCAGGGTTATCAGAGAAACAACTCACCAATGGTCTCTCCTGCAAATGAATTGCTCGAGTGGAAGCCATTGAAGGCATTTTTCTGTTCACTTGTGAATCTCGCCTGCTGCTCACCAGTCACACTAAAGGCTGCTGAGGGCCCCAGATTCTTGATTTGGCCTGTCTTCAGCACCTGTAAAAGGAGGGTGTTATCCATCTTCATATTGTAAATCTCTAGCCATGCAATGCCTTACCTGTCATCTTATTTTTTCCCCAAACAGAGCTTTCAAAAGTTTGAAGCAAATGTGAAAATTTCAAGTTAAACATAAGAAGCAGCTGAAATGTAGGTTTTCCGTCAAGTGTTTCCTCTGGGAACTCCCTCAAGGGGGTGGCCATGGCAGAAGTCCCTATAACTGCTGAACTCTAGTGATGCTTCTTATCCTATACAGCCTCGCCCCTAACAGGCTGGTGGCAAAGGACAACTCTGGTGCAATGTTTTTAGAGGCTCCTACGTAACGTTCCCGCTGACTACTTCTACCTAATGTGTCAAAGTAATGTCCCATCCAACTAATTCTACCTAATACTCTCACCTAAATGTTCTGCTTCTACTGAATACTCCTGCCTAATGTTCCTACCCATTACTTCTATCAAATGCTCCCATCACTCTGCCAAAAGGTAGGGCTAGCACAGAGCACTCACCAAAGTGTTGCAAAGAACGATTTGTGGAGTTAAGTGTTACAAAGCATTATATGTGTGGATGAAGCAGAAAGAAAAGACGGGTACCTGGGTTAGAGAAGTGCAACTTGATAACCTCTGAAGTGCTAGCTCACTATGCAGCTGTCATCAACCCTCCTGATGCCCAAGTGGATAGTATGGGTAATATACCTCTCTGGTCAGTGGCCACCTACAAAATACTACTCTGAAGGTATAAGTGAGTTTCCAAATCACTTTATACTTACATTAACAGCATCTGGGCTGATGGACTTCATGCCAGCAGATGTCAGACCAACAAAGGCACTCTCTGGAATCTTCATCAGGTCCTCTGGTTTAAGTCCCCCCACCAGTTTGTTCATCTCGTTTAGCTGTTGATATACCAAAGCACTCAAACTGATAGTAGAAAATCCATTCTGTTATTAATGCTTAGGTCTTTCTGTTTAATTAGTAGGTCAGGGTTTACTCATTATCAATGTAATGTTTACTCAGTATAGTTGTGAGTAAACTGAAACCAGAATGACAACTGAATATGATTATGATTTAGTAAGTTTATCTTAGTCAAAGCAGAGCTCTGACATTTCATTTGCATGAAATGTGGATTTCCTGTAAGTAAAGACCCAGCTAGCATGCATGTTCCTTGAGAATTAAATGACTGTGATAAAACAGGACCTCCTGACAACAAACAAGAAGCCTTTCCTGCATATGTGACAAAATAATTAGAGCTGTGCAGACTCAAAATATTAGATATCTCGGAGTGGACCCTGCAGCAAATGAAACCTTGGAAGTGGGAGTGAGTCTGTGTGGAGAGAGGGTTAAGGTTCTGGGAGCAATGAACATGTGGAAAGAAAGAATGTTATTTTGGAGAGCAAACTAAATATGACTGAAAGACTAGTAGTTCCAACAATATTATACAGTTCTGATGCATGGGCTATACACAGCGTTGTATGGAGGAGGGTGAATGTGATGGAAATGAAATGTTTAAGGACAGTATGTGGTGTGAGGTGGTTTGATTGAGTAAGTAATGAAAGGGTAAGATAGGCGTGTGGAAATAAAAAGAGTGTGGGTGAGAGAGCAGAAGAGGGTGTGTTGAAATGGTTTGGACATATGGAGAGAATACGTGAGGAAAGGCTGATTAAGAAGATATATGTGTCAGAAGTGGAGGGTACAAGGAGAACTGGGAGACCAAATTGGAGGTGGAAGGATGGAGTTAAAAAGATTTTGAGCAATCAGGGCCTGAACAAGTGAAGATCAAGGACATGCCAGGGATAGAGTGAATTGGAACACTGTGGTGTACTGGGGTCGATGTGCAGTCGGTGACTGAACCAGGGCATGAGAAGCATCCGGGGTAAATCATAGAAATATTTGCGTGGCCCGATTTAGATAGGGAGCTGTGATTTTGTAGGGAGCTGTGATTTTGTAGCATTACACATGACAACTAGAGAATGGATGTGGCCTTTATTTGTTCCTGGTGCTACCTTGCTAACACAAGATATGGCAATCAGTTATGAAAAAAAAACCATATATAGAGAAGGAGGCCAAGTGAGGATATTCCCTCTAAGGCTCAGTTCTCTGTTCTTGATGCTACCTCACTAATGCGTTAAATGGCGAATATGTATGAAAAAAAAATTATATATGTGTGTGTATGTGCATATATGTATATACTGTATATGTGTATGTGAGCAGATGTAGCCTTTCTTTCTCTGTTTCCTTGTGCTACCTCACTAACACAGGAAACAGCAGTCAAGTATGAAAAAATATCAAGAGATAGGTTATATATGGAAGATGTGGAGTGAAAAATTATAAGAAAAGGAAAGTCATATAATCCTTTTAATGGTTTGTCTAGACATTTAAGGTCTAACTCATCTTATGGTGATATAATGTTTATAAACATCTTACAAGTTATATTTTTCATGAGAGGGCTTTTCTTTAAACCATTCCATGAAACCTTAACTTGTCATGAAATTGATTAGGTCAGGTTATAATGACTGAGACCCTTTAAGCTTGTAAGCCCTCATCTTTGGTGGGGTATATTTGTTAAGGTTTTAGTGGATGTGTCTCAAAAGCTGGAAATTGAGCTTCATTTACATTGTTTCAGGATCTGATGGCATGCAATGGCCATATCAGAATATATGGGATAGCATTTCTTTCCAGTATATTATGTCAGTTATTCTACATTGTTTTTGGTAACTGAAGTAAAGAAAAGATTTGATAGTTTCACTAGAACTATTTAGCATCTTAGTCATGGCTTCTGTATGATTTGTTCATGTTTTTGTGTAGAGAGTGTGAAAGGTATTCTTTCTTAAGGTTTATTCCTTGCCTTTTGAAAGTAACTTCTATACTATGTTGTGACAGTATATAATAGGGTCCACTTCTTTTTATTTCTTTGTTCAGATTAGTTTTTGTGTTTATTTTACTCACCTTTGTAAAGTATGGTATAATAGGCTATTAAAGATACAATGCCTTAATCAGTCAGTTATTTCCTATGTGCCCATTTTTTTATGCTACCACTGATTTCCTGGAGGTCATCATTTTTATCGTTATAGTTTACTGTAACAGTGATATTTTGTTTACTTTGTAAAGATAAGATTTTTTCATCTCTGGAAAGAATAATGTTATTGGATTTTTGTAATTGCTTATATGTAATTTGTAATTGCTTGTATACTTATTTGTATTTTTTTCTTTTTTATTGCAGGAGCCATTTGGTAGCTGCATGTGAACAGTGTGCAGTCATGGTGTTTGATCCCCTCTCAAGACGACAGATTCACCACATACCCCATGCTCACGATAATTGTGTCAATTGTATCAAGTAAGTGTATTTCACATAATTTTTAACACCTTTAGGCTTAGAGCTTTATATATTAGAAATATTTCTTATGAGAGAGGAAGCAATACTTTTAATGAATTGGTGTATGTTAGTTGTCGGGGCTGTGTAATTGGTATTTAATGTTATTTACTAGACAGGAGCAAGAATGTGTAAGAATGGACTCTTAAGGCAGGAAGGTATATGGACACACTGATATATGTGATGGAAAAGAGATGGGAGTGATTAAATTGTTTTGGAGGAGATATTTGAAAGATAAAAAGCATTCTTTCTAACATGGTAAGTACAAGGAAAAATTAAGGTTATGATTAGGTTGAGGTGTTTGGGAGTGATCACCAGCAAGGATGATAACTTGTTTGTATTACCTGTTTGTACTGTACTGCAGGAGAGTCTTACTCTTGTGGGGCTCCATCTCTTGAACACTCTCCAATATCATACAACCACTTGAATTTATGTATGCTGTCTGTAGTAACCATGTCTTTGGCCAGTCTGTTTCATTCATTTACGTATCTATCTGTATCTCTGACGCCTGTTACAGCTGGAACTCCCTCAAGGTGGTGGCCATGGCAATAGAGTCTCCATATGTAGTGGACTTTAGTGCCTCACCCTTAACATGCCACTGGCAGAGGGCAACTTTATCACAGTGTTTGCAGAGGCTTCTCCTAATGTGTCTTCCTAATGCTCCTGCCTACTACTTCTACCTAATGCTCCTGCCAAATTGTTTCTACCTACTACTGTTATTTACTGCTCCTATCATTTTGCCACAAGGCAGGGCTGGTGCATCATGCTCACCACTGGAAAATCTAGAGTTACAAAGAATGAGCCGTGTGAGTTAAGTGTTGTCAAGTGTTACGTGTAACTAGGAGAGATTGTATGTTTGTGGACAGAAAGTCAGTAGTCCACCTGTGAGTGAGGCAGAAAGGAAAGAGCTATCTAGGTTAGAGGAGTGCAACTTGACAACTACTGAAGTGCTGGCTCACTATGCAACTGTCACTAACCCTCCTGATAGCTAGATGGGTACTACTGGTAACATACTTCCCTGGTTGTTGGCTGCTTAGCATCTACTACCTACTCATTCATCCACCACTCCTGTACCATAAGAGTATTTCTTCACATCCTTATTTACAAGTTTCTTACTCATAAGAGTATTTCTTCACATCCTTATTTACAAGTTTCTTACTCAATTTCATGTTACGTCTTCTGGTTCCTCTATCCCTATATCTCTGCAAGTACGGTCCACTGTCCACTTTGTCAGTCTCACTTAAAGGTTGTGATGAGGTCACCCTTTACTTTTCTTTCTTTTCTCTAAGGTGGGTAGATTTAAAGCTTTAAGCCTTTCTCTGTAGCTTAACTTTCTTGATTCTGGGTACCATCTTTGTTGCCCTCCTCTGGATCTTAGTGAATCCTTTGTGCTATTTTAGGTGTGATGACCAAATGTGAGGAGCATATTCTAGTTTTGGTCTTATGTTGGATATGAATAGCTTGCTAAATATTTCTTTTTCCATATGCTTGAAAGCTGTTCTGGTATTTGCCAACAGGCAGTTTGTCTCCTTGACTGTTCTTTTAATATGGAACTTTGGCGACGGGTTAGGGACAGTATCTACTCCCGAGTTTCTCTAGCACACAGAATCATGAAGCTTACTTCCTGTGAGGTAATAATCATATTGAGGCCATCTTTCACCTTTTCCCATCCTTATTGCTTTACA
>JAUTXX010007737.1:0-19187 GCA_032273605.1 Panulirus laevicauda
TCAGAAATGGAAGAAACAAGAAGAGAGAGACTAGTTTGGAGATGGAAGGATGCAGTGAAAGATTTTGAGTGATTGGGGCCTAACCATGCAGGTGGGTGAAAGTCATGTTGTGGGATAGAGTGAATTGGAACTGTTTGGTATACAGGAGTTGCCATGCTGTAACTGGACTGAACCAGGGCATCTGAACTGGCAAGGGGAAACCATGGAAAGGTTGGTTGTGGATAAGGAGCTGTGGTCTTAGTGCATTACACTTGACAACTTGATAGTGAATGTTAGCAAATGCAGCCTTTCTTTGTCTGTTCCTTGCACTACCTTGCTAATGAGGGAAATTGTGAACAAGTGGCATACAGTCAGCAAAGTTTTATTGAAGTGAAACAGTTTCATTAGTGGAAGAAAGAATATTAATTGAAACTGGTAGAAACTCTTCAAAAGCATCATGTCAAAGTAGTTTACCTGATGTTACCTCTGTTATTTGCCTATTAATGCAGAACAAAGATCTGCCATAATCATGCCCAGCTTTCTTTGAAACACAGTGATGGGTGCATCTAAATGCTGCTATTCTTTTGGTGACATGGAACTTCAAATCCTCAAATTAGTATATAATTCAGCTCCATTTGTAGTACTACCTCAGCTTTGAGGGTGGACTCCACACAGGATAGGGTGGGTTCTTGTGAGTTGGGAAAGTTCTCAACCACATTTTGTTCCTTTCTTACAGCCTCATTGAAGGTGACTTCTTATTGATGGTGTCACCTTTATCAGGTAATGTGGAGTCCAAGAACACCATCCTAAGATTATATGATAAATATTACATTAAAAGTGCTTCTAAAATGACAATTTTGAAAAACTAATAACATATGATGGTTGCTAAATGCAAATTACTATTAACAAGTTTTATTTTATAAATGCATAACAGTTAATACATGATAGGAAAAGCTAAGAAAGTTTAGATACAAATTTGCTGGCCCCATTGCCTACAATTTGTCAATACAAAAAACATGATCAGAGGAACATTATAAAATGCATCAATTTCTGTATTATGCAAATGGGATTAAAATGAAAACTGAGTTGCTAGTGAATAATAACCCTAACAATAAAAATTTGGTACCTAAGAAAAATTTAGGCATATCAGATTGTAATCTGTTATGCTTGTACAGAAGTGCTCCAATATGATTACAATGAAACTCATCACTGTGCTTTTTGCAGAATTTATCACAGAAATATGTGAGAAATCACACCAGTATGAAACTTATGTACCCCAGGAACATTAGAAGACATAAAATAAATAAAATCCAAAACTGACTGACATGGAATGTCAACAATACATGATGACAGAGCTTTTCCATCATGAAATATGCATCCTACTGAACAGTACTTTCTTATTGAGATTAAACTTGCTTCAACCTAAAAAAAAAAAAGCAAAGAATTTAACAATGCATCTAGTTCATATATTTACCTGAAGTACAGTTTAAATTTAATATTACTTGATTGTCATTAAATGTAGTACTGGGCATGGACCACACCATACTGTCAACTTTTAACAAATATGTGCTAAAGCTCCACTATGGACCTCCAGAAATCATCTATTGTGGTTATACGACTCTTAGTTCAGTACAGTATTCATCTTGTACTATGCTCTAGTAGTCCTGCTACTAAATGCAAATAAAATACATCATTCATCATACATTTTCCATATCCACATGGTATTTAATATAAAAACATATCTAAATGTGCCAATTTTTTCCCAAAAAAACCTGTGTGTAGTCATCACAAAATCATATTTTCAGTAATTAATTTGGACAGTAAATATTGTTTTATATGGACTAAATGAATAATCAAACATCTCCTGAGCAAGATATTAAAAGTGAAAGAATCACCTAAATTGTATCCTAGATATCAGATCTGCTGTCATTACAACAATTTTATTAAATGTGTTGAGCAGCTTCCTTATAAAGGAAATTGTCCCTTATAAAGTTGGTAAGCTTTACACACAAAGGACAACCTCCCTCTGCATGGAAATATGGTCCTGGAAGAGTATATTTCACAGTTCATTCAGTACAATTTAAATAACCAAGCTCTCTAGAAAAATAAACTCCTCTTAACAAAGAGATATCATTGCCAATCCCAAGCTCATGCAATAAAAAGTTAAAAACAACTAGTAATGTTATTAGCATACCTATGACAATCTAGATAAATGTACTTTTTGTCCATGCTTAATTGTCGTTTCCCGCATTAGCGAGGTAGTGCCAGGAACAGGCGAAGAAGGGCTACATTCGCTCACATTCATTCTCTAACTGTTTTGTGCAATGCACCAAAATCACAACCTGTACTTGCATAAAATTTCCAGAAAAGTGGAGAACATTAAATTGAATTGCTCTTTTACTCAATACAAACATTTTCCCCAGAAAAGGACATCATCCTCTCAAGTGAAAAAGACTAACATATGACCTGTTCAACTCATGAGAATCTCCCAACTCTAGAGTGCAGTGAGGATCACGAATGAGCCTTTAAATTGAAAAGTATACTACATTTACATCATAAAAAAATTCATTACTTAACCCATTCATTCGCATTCCAAAAAAATTTGAGCTATGTTACTAAATTTATCATTTTGCAAAAACGTTTACCCATGAATTATAGTAATAAAAAAATTACAATGTTACACATTTCACATTTATTAGTTAGTGAAATAGTAACTTCAAATGATAAAGATACATGAGTTTTAAAAATTTCAGATAAGCCTAATATTACACTACATCCTTTCCTGGCATAAACATTGCCAACAAAGCTCTCTTTTAATGAATTAATTCCTAAACTTGGGGAAAACAACTGCTTCAGTTTTTGTGAACTTCGTTAGTTCTAAAGACACTTCAAAATATTGTAAAGTACATGGTTCTCATTTTTATTTAATTGTAAATAAAATTCTATGATTAATAATTTTAAAGTCAGAACTATGGAGCAAATGTGCAAAGCAGAACAGTGATTATCACAGAAATTGAAGCCAAAGTTATAGTAATATCACGTGAACCATTAAATGAGGTCAGACTGTGCCAAATTTGTTATATGAAAATTGACCAAAAACTTAACGAGGTGAGCTTTTTGAGTGCAAACCATTTTTAAATGTCTGGGTGGCCTTTGTCTGAGACTAGTCATTATATCTTCTTTAACACATGCAAAAAATATTACAGTTTCTTCTGGTGTCAATAAAGAGCATTATCTTGATTATCTTCAGAATATTTTTTTCTGATATACCAAACTAGCGTTTTTTCGATTGCCATTTTTCTACCAGGAAAAATGGAGGGACAGTAAACGAAATAGGTAACTTAAACTTATAGAGATTCTAGCATCCCACTTCATAATACTGTGAAAATGCATCTTTTTGACAAGACTACTAAGCATGACACTCTTTACAATAAGGTACTTTTAATATCACAATTACAATGGAACAACTGCTAAGCAATGCATATTTCTATCAATACAGTGACTTGGCCAACGAATGTCTGAGTGGCCTATGTAGTACAGCAGTCACCAGGACTTCTGCCTATTATACATCCAAGCCATCAGTTTTTGACCACACAACACAAACTTCCTCTCTAGGTATTAATACTTCATTATGGATCTTCCCAAACACTAATTCATTTAATGTTATTAGTGCAATAGTAACACTTGTTTTGTATGATATACTGTACAGTAACTCAACTATCTAAAAGGATTCTTTATGGGATATCCTACTTTTATTGCAAGATATAATCAAAACAAGTAGACTAACCTATTGACACTCTAGAAAATATTCATCAGAAGGCCACTATTTTCGTAAGCATTTATCATCTTCAAAAAAGAAATTCAATCAAAAGAAAGGTATGCAAAAGGTGATTGGGAAATTCTTTCTTATGACCTAGTTAGAGGTCAATCAGGAAAACATTAGTGAAGATTAAACAGAAGCTTTGGTAGTTCATAAGTTTATGTTTTTCAAATGGCAATAACTTCGAATATATATATTTCACTTTCAATCACAATTTTTATTTTTTTTTTACAATCCTATTTCACAGCCAGACTTGAGAAATAAATGATAAGAGTTTCATTTAGAGGTGAACAATTATTCACTGTGCTCTAAATATTCCCATGTAAATACCAAGAAACTCATATGATACCTATAAACAAAAATCATGAGCCCTGATTACTTTAATGAATCAAGACTATGTAATAATAGGAAGCTTTTACTGATTATATGATGTTACTAGTCGTCATACTCAAAAAATCTATAGTAGTGTACTCTACCAAGCTGAAAGAATTTATAGAGTTTTAAGGTACCACCAATGTAATTCTATGGTACCAAAATTTTTTTAAATATAAATGAACTTCTTTAACAGATGTATCTTTGTTTTCATATAAAAGATGTAAAATGCATTTACCTTTGTGCTATTGCAGAGCAACTGTTTTATGTGGTATAAGCAAGAAACCATGTGGCACTATTTTACCTACATTGCAAAAATATCAACCAATTCTCTCATATCAAAATATTTTATATATTGAGGCAAGTATCTAAGCAATATGTGTACAACTTACCCTCACACTTGATTATTTTTTGAATTAGGAAAAAAAGGGGATCTTTTTCCATACATGGCTGTAATTTATATGTTATACTGTTAAGCTTTCACCTATTGCAAAGCTTATTTTGTATGAAGAATTACCCCAAATGATAATTTGAAAAATAACATCATTGTAAAGGAGTTACTGTAACTTAGGCATTTTTACTAAACCTTTGAGATAACTGCAAAATGCTGCTGTTACACATCAATAACACAAACTTTAAAAAATTCTGAACCATATTTTTCACACAGTTAGGGAGACTATTTTAAACATGAATGTAATTCCAGCACATTTTGACAGACTGACTAATCAGAGTCATTTGGTAATTCTTATTAAAGTGTCCATATAACTGCCCAACAAATACAATTGTATATTGCAATGTTCTACTACTCCCTCACCACTTTGGTGTGATCTGTTTGAATGTCCACTTCTGGTAGTTATTAACAGGGTCACAAGGAAGAAGAGTTAATTGGTTGTTTTGTGGATGGAGGGCTGCACATTTCCCCATGCGCTTGTGAAGCATCACATGATTTTGCTGAAAGCAAATAATCATTATTTAGTATCCAAAAATGTTATATTTCTACATGTAATTGTACACCTGATCTGTCAACTATGCATGAAATGCAAATGAAAGTTTTCTGTCCCCTCACTTAACCTTTATTAAACATATGTATTAAGAGCTGAAGAGGGCATGATGAAATAATCTGAACATATGGAGAGAACAAGTGAGGAAAGGATGACTAAGAGGGTATACATGTCAGAAGAGGGGTACACCAAGGAGGAGGTGGATGAAGCGAAAGAACCTTTGAAGGCTCAGAGCCTGAACATACTGGAAGGTGCAAGGGATAGAGGATAATGGAGCGATATGGTTTACAGGGTTCAATGGGCTGAATCGGCATGTGAAGCAGTTGTGATCTGTGAAGCCTGATTGTGGATAATGGGCTCTGGTTTCAGTGCATTATACATGACAGCTGAAGAATTAATGAAAACAAATGAGGCCAGTTCTTCATCTGTTCCTGGAGCTACCTCGCTGTTGTGGGATACGATGAACATGTACAAAAGAAATATTCATCATCGCAAAAAATGCAATTTCTACCTATAATTCTCAAGTAAATCTCACTAGTTTCTTGCAATCAAATTTCAAAAAATTCCAATTCTACCCTAAACTAATTTAACATGTTTGGTATTAATTATATCTTCCACTATCAAAATGAACAAAATATCATCTTCACAAACCTGGGATATTGTACTGGTGCTATTTTTTCTCTCTCTCTCTCTCTCTCTTCAAAGTAGTTCTACACCTTTGTCATCTTTAGAAGGTCTCTCACTCCAGTATGGAGAACTGCTCATTACCTAGGATGGTTTTTTATCAAACTCTCAGCCATGGTGAAAGTAAAAGCCTTCTATCTTATTAACTCTTCTTAACATCCCTTTCAGTCTACCATACTGTTTCCTTTTCTCTGTTCTATACTTATTATTTTGGCTACTGTCACTTAGGAATGTCTGCATTTGCACCAGCTCTTCCCATTATTTCTGTATGAACTCTAGCCACATGAGGACTGTTAACTCATATAGCAAAGCTGGGGAACTCTCTTCCTTTAACAGTGTTTCCTTCTCTCCATAAGCTTTCCACTTTTAAAAGACAGGTTTCAATAAAACCCAATTAACATATCCCTCTTGTATTTTTCTTTCTTTCTGATAAACTTTTCATTCATCTTTAAAATGTGTCAATTTTGACTGGGGCACATTTTCATCTGACCTATGTTGGGGTATGGTTGGGAGCTGTTTTAGAAACGATGTATCCCCTAAACTACATAATTCTACATTTTTAGGTAACATTAAATTTTCAAAAACTTTCCAAGACTTTTTCCCAACTCTGATACAAAAATCTTAATGTAATGTATTCAAGATGCATGATACTATAGTTATTTAAATATGGTGGTGCATAAGTTGAAGACTGATTAGTTTAATGATGGCAGGCTAAAACACCAAAATCAACAACAATGACAATTTTGACTTCTATGAAAAGAACTCAAAGACACATAATTGAAACTCACCTCATCATATTGCCAGGGCCCATCCACTGAACCCAAATGACAGAAAATCAGCTTTATTCCTTGGCCATCAGCATCAATGCAGCGTTCACCTACAGCCAACTGACCCTCTCCATTTAACCGTATCAACTGTGCAAACAAAGTAATGATTAAATAATTTCTTGTTTAAAATAAAAAAGAAAAATACAGTAACTACATCATCTATCCTGTCACAGATCACAGATGCACATAACCAGTGCAGAGTTATAAGAGGATTAATAATGGCTGGACAGTATAAGCTGACTTTAAACTCAAGCCCACATATATACATGCAAGATATCCAAAGAGTTTGCAAAACAATTCTGATAATTTACAAAACGAAAAATAAGCACTTCTGAATGAGAAATGAAATTTAAGGGTGTTGTACTTAAGTAACTTTCTCATTTCTAAACATCACGACACTTCCCTCCTCTTGTAAATCCAGTCTTAAAGATTACAGAAGTATTTTTCCTAAACTTTCTTGCCATGACTTTATTATAGTTATTCACATCTTTCTATAAATAAAATTCTATTACTGTTTATACCTAGTTATTGTTTATTCTTATATCTTTTTAATTTATTCATTTATTTATCATACTTGATCACTATTTCCCGCATCAGCGGGGTAGCGCCAGGAAACAGATGAAGAATGGCCCATCCACTCATATACACATATATGTACATAAATATCCATACAAGCACATTTATATACATATACATGTCAATATATACACATATACATATGCATACATAGACATATACATATATACACATGTACATATTCATACTTGCTTGCCTTCATCCATTCCTGGCGCCAATCAGCCACACAGGATACAGCACTGTACCCCTGCTTCAGCGAGGTAGCACCAGGAAAACAGACAAAAAAGGCCACATTTGTTCACACTCAGTCTCTAGCTGTCATGTATAATACACTGAATCCACATCCAGGCCCCACAGACCTTTCCATGGTTTACCCCCCACATTTCACATGCCTTGGTTCAGTCCATTGACAGCATGTGCTTGTATCTATCAGGTCATATTATAATTCAAAGTTAACTGTGTCTCTTTATATACAGTCCTATCTTAACAATTAACTTTTTTGCACACAGCTGAGCTTCATGGCTAAAACAATATACATTTATACGAAAATCAAATAAATAATCTTCATAATTTATAATGTAACAAAAAGAATACTTATCCAGATACAATTTGCACATACAAGATCTCCAGTCACAATTCCTCAGGACCAAGCAATGTCTGAATTACAGTTTTTAAGACTACAGATATTGGACTTTCTGTTGGACTCAGAGAGAGGTTCAAACACTACTTAACTGTAGTGTTTCTGTATACCTAAAGTAGTTTTTAAATGCTTAAAATATATACTATATGAACTATTCATAAAACACTTACTGTATCTACCAAAAAATCACATCTTGATATTAAACATGGCCATGTTATGAACACCATATCAATCCCTAAAGTTTTGCAACCACTCACCCTTATATGACATCTGTATAACTTAAACTTTCTGCAACCTGTTTAGTGTAACATCCTTCCTCTTCAAAACACTTCAATCAGCATTATCACTTGGATACTTCAGGGATGCCATTTAAACTGCAGAGTATGGAGAAAACCCAAAGAAATAAAAGAAAAGCATGGAGCACCACTGCCTTGATATCAAACTGGGGGAACAAAAACAAAGCAGTGATGTGAGTTAGGGCAACACACAGAAAATGAAGTGACAACCTTTAGAAACTCGCATATCATTTTCGTGAGAACCCTAAATGTATGGGCATATGAATTTTGGATGCCTGTGGACAATGGATATTGGGACTGGAGATCTACCTGTGGTAACATTAAGGTAAAAATAATAATACATACATTTATAAGAAGCTCAGCACTTTATCTTCTAATTGTTGTAATTTATAAAGGAAAGTAAATGAAGCTTACCTGATTGTTACCAAACCCATGACAGTGAGCCACACCCATAAGGCTTGGGGCAGCATGACCCATAGTATCAAGGCACTGGGAAGTGGCAGCATTACGCAGCTGTGGGTTATGTGCAAGAGCTATAAGCTTTCACTACTAATTCGAAGTGTCTCCTGGCTTATATAGGGAACTCCGAGTAAATGTGAAGAAAAAGTTGAAGAATCACCAAAAGAAAGTAAAATGATGTTCCATTAGCAAGGCTAGAGACAATGGCAGAACAAAAACAGCAAGAAACTCCAACAATGAACTCAGCAACAAATGAATATATTTGCCTCTAAAAGAAAATTAGATATACACAATTTTATGCAGAATTATAAATGTAATCACAAGATGTACCCACCTTAATGACCTAATAGTGAATAATCGGGAACAAAAAGTTTAAAACGGAGGTCAAATTTTTAATACAAAGAATGGCGGCTGATTTACAAAGCTCTTTTTAATACAAGAGTGTTTCCTAAAAATGAAGTCACAAGAGTTGCTTATAAAAAGAATATTTGTACTTAGAAAGTAGTAGCAGTAACATTTGCCACTGGCCAATCTGTTTATGTACAATTTGGAAAACAATCTTCCATAATATAATGGTTATAACTACCCAAGTTAACAATGTATAAAATCCAACCAACAAAATGTCGAGTGAAAACCTCCCGATAGAAACAATGAAGCAAATACCCAATACCACACTAAACTAACTTAACTCTCATTTTGAGAAAGGCAAATGATAAATACACTACCACAGACAAAATGAGTAGGATGGCAACTTCGTCTCAAATGGAAATTTTATTTCTTTATTTGATACAAAGATCACAGAACTATGTAGTAAGCAAAGTAGTAAGAAAATTGCACAAGAGGAAGGTGGCCACTAAACACAATGTGATCCATAAAAACCCTTTTATAATGTATCACAACACGAATAAACATTTTGTAAACCAAAAGTTATATAATTAACTTGAAGTTAGTGTATGGTACAGAAATTTTACCAAAAAGAAAAAAAAATACTTTTTAAAATGACAGATTAGCCTTCAAAAGTAGCAGAAAATACACAAAAAGTTATGTTTTCATCTCTGTGTTGGCCTAGTCCACCACTATGTAAAGCCTGAAGGATGGTGTGGATGATGTTTAGCAAATCCTGATATGAGAGGAGGATGTAGAAATAATGTTTCTTTACATCGAGCTTTTTTTCTGCAGCACCCTTCTTTTACATACAGGTACAGCAATGGTGGTAAAACAAACATATTTAAAAATATTACACTAATCATGCAGCAAATATGAGTGAGAACAGCAAGTGGCTGAAACATGTGAGAAAGATATTAAAGGATCTGACTCTTTTTATCTTGAACTTTGTTTCACACCCTACTCTTATTTCATACACATGCACAGCACTGGTGATGAATACCATGAATATACTTAGTAATATCATAATACAGAAAATCTCCATTCCAAAAGACTAATTGAGATGAACAGTACTCCATTAGGAGCCAAATTCTGAATTTTTGTAAGAAATAATAATAAACAAAATATTAACCAGTATAATGGAAACCTAACACATTCCTTCAAGGATAGAGGTGTTCAGACAGTAGCAAAAACAACTTGGAATTAAAAAGAAATAATCTTAAGGTCACCTGGAATCATCTGAATCACCTCCTAGTCATAAATGGGGCTACATGAGGAACAAGGAACTCTCCCTACACTCGTGCTGCTCTGTCATTTTCAATTTTTAAGCAACCATGAGGTGTTTCCTGGATCTCTTAGCACAAGCAATAATGATAACAATCTCATCTGCCAAGAATGAAAATATGATGCCTTTGTACCATAAAAAAAAACTTCTCATGTTTGCAAAACATACTTACAGAGAAGTATAAAAGTTTCACATGGAAGAACTGGAAAAAAAATCATGTGCTCACAAATACACACACAACGAATCCCTTATAAACTAAGAAGCTGGGTCGCAACAGATTAAGAAAACACACTAAATATACTTAACAGAGTGCTGACACATCTGATATTTGCAGAAAAGAAAGGACATGGACGACTTGTTTTTACCTCTTGAACTTGGTATCACACATCATTCTTATTTCTTATACAATGCACAGGGTTTGTGGTGAAAAACATGAATAAAGTTAGATATATAATACACACAGTAAAAGTGAGCGGAAGGAGGGAGTGTGGTTAGCACATGTGTGGCTCTTCCTTCCCTTGAGACATAAGGAAAGGACATGGAGGTCCCTTTTTGTTTATATCACACTCTATTCTTATTTCTTACACAGGCATGGTGCTGTTCATGAGTAACATGAGCATCTGTTGAAATACTAAACTATGCAATAAATGATACTTTACAGTCAAAATATCCTTAGAAATATTCTGACTCTACTATCGTCTGTTACCATAGACCTCGCACATCCCAAGATTACATCCATGAAAATTAAGCTCAACTGTTATGTAATTTCTTCCACACGACTAGAGAAAGGTCAAGCATGAGGGAGATGGGGTTGCATGCTAGCCTTCCTCCTTCTTACTCTCCAGGACACAAATTTCTTTATGTAACACCTGTAATTATTTTTCAATGTCCTCAATATGTGATGAAATACATGCATTCCTCCTCATCACTAAGGTCATCCAATAATCTACAAATACATGCATTCCTCCTCATCACTAAGGTCATCCAATAATCTACACATATTTTCCACAGGATCACAATATGCATAACTGAGAGGTCAACAGACATGCACCTGTAATGGTGTCTGTAAGGATACTGATATGAATTTTCTTCTGTGCCTTCTCTAAGTTACATATGTTATGACAAGTTGGCTGGACTTTTAAACAGACAGGAAAAACTAAATCATTAAATGATGATGACTACAGTTCCCAGAGAAATTATCATATGCCAATGACTGTCATTCAGAGTTAAAGCACAACACAGAAGCATGAGATCGATCCTTTGGCTTTAACATATCTGTTATGGGGTGCAACAAAGGCCAGATGGCTTAAGGTGAGTCTCAGGTAAGACAAAAAAATCTGCTTGTTAAGGGTAATGCCCTGATTCCTGACATGATGCTTTTGTTCTTAGAATTCTGTAACTGGCTGAAGCTTGCAAACATTTCACTGTTTAGCTTCTGGAACTCACGAACTGCAGAAGATAAGACTACTTTATTTTAGCTGTTTACTTTCCCAATAAAGTTTGTCTAGTGCTGTATCTGAAAAGAATGGTCACAGCAAAAGTCATCGTATTTCAAAAGACTGATATCAGCAACACTGTCTCTGCAGCTTTGACGCAAGTAACACATTCCAAAGTTTCTCAGAGAACAGAATAACCCTGCCATATTTCATTCCAAACTACCAAAATGTAAAACTAATGACCTTTTTACTAAACTACTACTGCACCAGAAGTTCCCACATGCATTTGTCCAGCTTCCAAGCATGCCCATATAAATTTCCCTTAGCAACTGGACTAGAACCCTTAACATGCTGTTAATCCATTCTAATTCTGAGCAATGAAAAGCAGAACTGCATATACTCTTGATCATCAATGCATATTGTGAAGAGGCATAATAAAAAATACTTGAAAACTGATCACTTAGGTACAAGAAAATTATAAGATCATCATTATTACCCAGTCAAAAAATAATTCTTGGATAGTGGATATTTTTGAGACACCAATTTGAACTACCCTGATACTAGTGACTGACCTTCACTTAGTCATTAGGTGTCTGAGCAAGTAATTAAAGTTAATATTTTGTTATGTTATATCAAATGTTCATGTCTTCTGTGCATTAGATATGGCTATTCAATGTTTCTGAGACAATGACATGCAAGCTGAATACTTTAATTACAGTGTGGTAATGAAGTTTTCCAGCAAAGTACATTACAAACTTGTCTAATGTACAAAATAGAAAAATACAGACATGAACATTTACTGTAACATAAAATATAAAATTAAATCACTCACTCCAAGACCAAACAAGTAAACAAGGGTCAGTAAGTAACAGCCATGTCACATCACAGATACTCATTCACAGTGAATAATTTAAGTATATGGTATACAGAGTAGAGGTAGTGAAAGCCTTTCCATTACATGTAAATATAATACACTTTCCATGAGACAAACATGGTGTCTGGAAAATGCTCTGTTTTGATCTAATTATATTCAATTCAGAAATTTTAAGGCCCCCATTAAGATAATACTTCTTGACCCAGAGGATACTACCTCATGCATTCGAAAACATATGAAATACACCTTTTCAACAGTAGCCACTGTAAGTTAGTTCTTCAAAATTTTGGGTCTTTTAAATCAATAATCAAAATAATCAACAAACATCAAACAATAGTGTTCAATAAATATAGCATAAACTGTATCCCCAGTTCATATCTAAGATAGCAAAGTTACATGGATAATCAAGAATCATGCCTATAGTCTACATACAGGGTGTACAACCTGAATTATTACCTGACTAGTGTCACCTCCAAAGGCATCCCCCATACAGGGGTAGGTCTCCACCACAGCTGGAGCATCACGACCCACAGTGTCCCAACAGAAGTCGCCATTAAGACTGCGCAGCTATTTGTCAATATAGTGGGTTATAAGTCTAAGAGGTCATTTAGTCCATGTCTCACTAGTACTAAATATTGAATAATTCATTACAAAATTGTTCAATGCAATTAATAAAGCACATTTTTTTCATCCCTGGTTTCATGAAGTACAAAAATCAGTCACATGTCAAGAAACTATGTACTGTATTGTGACATATGCTTATAAAGTTCATGCCTTTCAGCTTGCCTTGATAGACACTTGTTACTCAAGTCCTTTAACAAACTTTATGCAATCCATAAATAACAAATGAGTGTGGTTCTATGAATCAAAGCCAAAAATAAGTTGACTTCAGCCATATACTGCTTTCCAATGGGGTTTTCAAGCTACTCTAGATCTAAGGCATCTAGCCACAACAAAAGAGACCTGGCTGGAGAAGTCCTATTTGCATGTTTTGTCACAATAAATAAAAGGCTAATATCCAGTATTATGAAAGCTTCAAAGATACAAGCTTAATCATATGGCCAGATATTCAAATACTAGAGGCAGACACCAACTATTACACAGTAAGAGTATGGCTACTGATCTGTCAGTCCTATTCACGTGCTTTTAAAGCACAAGTCATAACAATTAAATAAGAACTGGCCTTTTGTTCAGCATATGTTTTACATTCAGATACACTGGAACAGCAAAAAAGAAGGTAGTGGCCCATGGTCAACAAATCATATGAGAAGGTGGGAAACAATCATTCTTGATCAGCATAACAAATGGTTTAAGCATATATTTAAGAATCACTACTAAAGGTTGCACTGCATATAGTCATGCAAGCTTTCAAAACTGGCTGACAGATAATTTCCAAGTTGTCTTCTGCAAATATGGTCTAAAAGACTTCAATGCTAGTAGAATCATATCTCCTCTCAACTCATACAAATTGTAGGGTAAATGCATTACACAAAAAGGATTTATGAAGCCATGCAAACAATATCTCATCCTGCTGATCTCAATTAATTGTCACACATACTCATATTATATGTGTAAATAATCACCATGTATCACAGAATTTGTAAAACTTACAGCAAAACAATCTGAAATCATACATAAAGAGAAACAGAGATTCATATCTATATTTATGGATCAAAAGAAAGCATACAAAAGAATGTGCTATGAATAAATGGTGTGGGAGGATGCTACAAGAAGCAGTGTGAATGAGTGGTTAAAGGTGAAGGGTCTGCATCAAAGGTGTGTAATGTCACCACTGCTATTTAACCTGTTTATGGATGGGGTGGCAAGGGAGGTAAATGCTTGGGTCATGCAGAGAAGGGAGAGAGGCCTGTATGAATTCAGATAAAAAAATTATCTATCTCACATTTGAAGTGATGTCAATCATAGTTATATGAGAGTAAAGTTTCATGACAATTCAAAGACAATCTGGTACATAAACAGTAAGAGGGATAACACTGTTGTATGCATTTCAGACGTCTGGTATTCTCAATTTAATGTCTCATTCTTCAGTAAAGAGACATAGTTTCAAGTGCTTAACTATGCAAGACAATTAAAGAATATTATCAAAAGAAACTTTAGAGAAGCTCTCAGAAAGAGCAGATATAAAAGAAAACAGTAAGAGTATAATGTGGTATCATAAAATGTGCAGGGGTGTAGGATATCATAATTATGGAGAGAATAAGAGTAAGGATATTACTGTGGCAACACTACAAATAGCATCACAAAAGTGAATGGAAATCATATTTAAAAATGTAACATACAAACTTAGTTTACAACAACAGATGATATGATTAATACTGTTATTAGATTAATAAAATGCATTAGTGAGATTGCTAAACTTAATAATGTAAACATACAATTGTTCACTGATGCCTTACATGCAGAGACAGTTGTAATGCAGGCAACTCACTGTATTGTGGTTGGGGTCCTTTCTCTTAAGGGTAAAATTTTGAGTTTCATATCTTAAATCTACTTTAAAGTTTTATTTCTTGATATTAAAAAAAGTCTGTACTCCTCTGGAGAAAAATGATCCAAGTCATCTCTGCATTAGATTCTTGAGAACAATCTCCCTTAGTTCAACTATATACCAAACATTCTACCCTACCTCCACAGTACCAGGAACAAACCTCAACCAAGTAGATATAAAAATAATGGAAGAAAACAAGAGGCCTTGGTAATTCAGTTTAGAATTTAACTTTAGAGTTTAAAGCATAGAAAATCATATCAAACAAAAAAGTTATGGAAAATTACTGGAGTTCCCTATATGTGCTGCCAGGTAATAAATCCTACATTTCCATATAATAAATATCTGTACAGAATTCTTTTTTCCAAATGTTTATCATTCATTTAATCAGTAAAGCAACTCACATAACATACACATTTTCAAGAGATTAAACCGTGACACAACATAACTGCAAAGCTTTTGAACATTATATAAAAGTTCAATTGCTATGCATCACAAAAACTATGTCACAGTGTAAAATCAATTAGCAAAGCAAAGAGAGAAATTTACTATAACCAATACTCTACATACACTATCCTCTCTTGGAATCCTTTCACTCTTTTGCCCAACCATATTCACACTGCAGAAACACTCAGAATCTTGCCACACATTCAAATTCAAAACTATATTATCAAATATTATTTGCTTTTTCTGTATATTTTCATTCTTCTCTATCTCTATGGTTTCTCTTGCTTTCCTGAGAAACTGATTTAGTCTCTATGGTTTCTCTTGCTTTCCTGAGAAACTAATTTAGTCTCTATGGTTTCTCTTGCTTTCCTGAGAAACTAATTCAATCATTTAACAGTTGCGATTAACAGAGAGGAACAAGAGTTTGTATACATCAGGCCTCAAAAGTTTCATTCAGTAAGGTGACTGGAAATGATGAAGAGCTTATGAAGCTGTGCTGAAAAAGGGCTGGTGATTGGGAATACTTGATTTAAAAACAGGGGCATATACAAATATAAGTATGTGAGTATGAAAGATGGTAAGCAGGCATTATCAGATAACATACTAATTGAGAGGCAAAAGATAGACTTTTGGATGTAAATGTGCTGAAAGGGGCAGCTGGTGGGATATCATTACCCAGTGGAGGCCAGAGTGAAGACTCACAGAGGTTTTTGGAAAAAAGGAAACAATACTGGTGAGAAGAAATTGGAGAAAGTAAATAAGCTTGGAAAGACACTTGCATGAAGACATACCAGAAAAGACTGAGTGTAAAATAGCCAAAAGTGAGAAAAAGCTAGGGTAGAGGGTGAAGAATGGCAAGTATTTAGGTAAGCAGTCCTGGCATGTGCATAAGAAGTATGTGGCATGCAGAAGGTGGGAGGTGAACAGGTGAGAAAAAGTAGTGAGTGGTGAAATGATGAAGTAAAGCTGCTAGTTAAAGAAAAAAGAGAGGTGTATGGATGGTACTTAGAATGAAGGAAAGCAAATGACTGAGAGATGTACAAAAGAAAACAGCAGCAAGAGGTCAAGAGGAAGGAGCAGGGGTTAAAAAAAGAGGGTAAATGAGAGAGGAGTCAGTGACAATCAGTAAACTTCAGGGAGAAAAGGACTTTTTTGGAAGGAGGTCAACACTGTGAGAAAAACAAGAGAACAAATGGGAAAACTGGTGAAGTGGGCAAATGGGGAAGTGGTAACAGGCAGCAAAGATGTGAGGAGATTGAGTGAGTATTTTGAAGGCTTGTTAAAAAATCTCTGGCCTTCTATTTCTCTTATGAGACTCCCAGACAAACCTTGTTAACTGCTCTGTACTTTATGCTCACTCACAGCTTTCTTATCTACTGTGGCTGCATAAAACTCACATAGCTGTCTGCAGCCTTTAAGATATCCTCTGTTGTCTTACCTATATCAAAATCAGAAAACTGTCTAGCCCATGGCTCACCTTCTCCCATGAGTTTCATGTTAACTTATCGGTGAATACTTAATACCACATACTTCACTACCTCTGTACTGCTTCCACACAAACTTGCTGACATACATGTCATGTTTTTTGTTGGCACTTTCAAGGGGAAGACATTTTTTCTGATGAAGCCCAATATCAAAGAAAGTAGTAACCGAGAAAACAGCAAAGGACTCTGACAACCGTAGATTCCTGAAGAGCAGTGCCCTTAGTAGCTGTGCCTCTAATGACCAGCGTACAAAAGACAAAGTGGTGTTTTTGGGGCTAACTTTTGATGAGTTTTTGAAAGTTTTTTCTTTTTATATTTGGACAAGTCCTGATGGATACTTGGAATAATTTGATGCCAGAGATGGATTTTCAAAAATTTTCCATACTCCTATCTATGGTAGTTGAAACATTAGACAAGTTTCAGCTATCTGACAGTTAATGCCCCTTTTAAGTTCTTAAACAGGTATTTCAGAAAATGCATGCTTCCTATGTACACTTGATTAAAATTTTTCTGATTTTCAGGCCTTACCCTTATGTAACTGCTGTAAGTAATGTCAGAAATCAACATGATCATCCTTAAACTGTAATTATCACAGGAAAAAAAAAATCGTTGAAGTTCAAAAACTTCAGTACTGTTTTTGATATTTTTCCACATAATCATGAACTCATACAAAGCAAGATGGTGTTCATCATGATACATTAAGAAAATGTGTTTTCATAGCAAAACAAGAATAATCTTATGAGTATACTCTAAACCTTAAACTTGTTGAAATCAATCAATCATATTAATCATTAATCTGTCTATGAAGAAGGAAGAGAAGCTCAGAAAAAGTTTGAGCTCAACAAAATTCCTGTGCACTAACCTCTCCCCAGTAGAGGTTGGGTGGAAGCTCTGGATACTTGCGGAGCATGTCATATGCAACAGTGTCCATAAACCACTGGAAGTTCTTACATCCTAAACGGTTTTTCAGTTCAATTTGCTCACTAATGTCACCCATGTCGAGATACCTAAAAAAAGGAAGTAAATTGGATAAAACTAGATTAAACAAATTTAATGTGATACATATTGCTTTATTATCTTTCAAAGTATAGTCTTCCTATTATAATATCCTTTCTATGGCACATCCAACTACCATGCCCCAACCAATTGTTCATCATGCACAAACTTAAGCATGTGAGAAACATTACAATCACAACAATAACATTACTCTGCTGGAGATAGTCCACAGGAAGGCAACAAAAAATTATCATAAGTAAGGGAACTAAGCTATAAGGAGAGAAAGATGGAAGAGGGGTAATATGTTAACAACATACAAGTTCCTAAACAAATCTAATGAAATATTAAGCAGTTCTTTTACATCTGAAATGCCATGTTGAAATTGAGAACATAGCAGGAAACAAAGTAAGTATAAAGTTAAATAAGATGTCAAGAAATACTTTTGTAATAAGAGAGTTGAGGGTTAAACAAAAGAAATTTGAAAAACTCCCTCCCCATATTGCACAGACAGGTAAGGACATGGATACACTCAAATGCATAAGGGATTATGCATACACACCCACAAAATACTAATAAATTTAACATTCACCCTCACCTTTCATAAATTTATGAAGTTGTCAAAACAGGAAGAAATTATTATCTTCATGAATTCTAATGGAAAATTCAATGACACACATGAAGTTTCAGATCAGCATCTCACCATTTGCACTTATAAAGTGTGTAGAAATCTAATGACAAGCCACAGGGGTTGCTGTTTAAATTTCATTATCAGAGGATTGTGGCTCAGCAGACTGGAAAACAGCTAAAGGAAACACAACTCTTTAAAAATAACTGCATTAATGAAAGCCCTACGGAGCAATGTTTTATACTGCTATACATAGCCTGTCTGACCTTGCCAAAGGTTCACGAGTGTAGAAATATTCCTTATACTTGTCATCAAACCATGTTTCAATGACTCTTTTATAGTTGATAGTAATAAGGGGGCCTTTCTTCTTTTCTGCTAGCTTGCCGAAGTTATAAGGCATGAATCCACGGTAAACATGACCCACACGAGAACAAGGTACCCATTCAATGCTGCCACCACACTGCCATATCTGTTAGTTGAAAGACAAAAATATCTTTTT